>CAUYPK010032556.1:0-30501 GCA_963574355.1 Loris lydekkerianus | reverse complement strand
GAATGGACTAGTAAATTGTGGTACATGTATACCATGGAATATTATGCAGCCTTAAAGAAAGATGGAGACTTTACCTCTTTCATGTTTACATGGATGGAGCTGGAACATATTCTTCTTAGCAAAGTATCTCAGGAATGGAAGAAGTAGTATTCAATGTACTCAGCCCTACTATAAAGCTAAATTATAGCTTTCAGGTGAAGGCTATAATCCACCTATAGCACAAGACTATGAGGAAAGGGCCAAGGAAGGGGAAGGGAGGGGGGAGGTTTGGGTGAAGGGAGGGTAATGGGTGGGGCCACACCTACGGTGCATCTTAGAATGGGTACAGGTAAAACTTACTAAAGGCAGAATACAAATATCTACATACAATAACTAAGAAAATGCCATGAAGGCTACATTGAACAGTTTGATGAGAATATTTCAGATTATATATGAAACCAGCACATTGTACCCCTTGATTGCACTAATGTACACAGCTATGATTTAACAATAAAAAAAAAATATATATATATATAATATATATATATAAAAGAAATAATTTCTTGATTTTTTAGATAGAATTTTAAGGCACAATTCCACTGTGACCAAACCTACCTGTTTCTACCTATATATTTAGAATCTATCAAAATTCTACATAAAATCCCACCATGCTGAGGAAAGTAAATCAAGCCAAGACATGGTGCATAATATTTATTTGTTTATTGTAGGCAGCAGAATCACAAGAGGCTTAGCTTTCTTATACAGAGACCAAAACTATGCCAGGAAACCTGAGAAATAGATGGTAACGCTGGCTTGGCCAGGGTCCTCGGTTTTCACTTCTGCTTCTAACCATACCTTGTCGCCTGTGCTCAGCGGGAGGGTCACCGTGCCAGAGAGATTTCTGACCTCCTGGGTGGAGACCTGACGCTTTTCAAAGACTGAAGTTTGGTTCCTCATCAGCCAAACTGTCATCTTGCAGTGCTGAAGTTCGACATCGAGATGAAAATGGTAAATCCCGGGTACCCTGCAGGTGAACACCCCAGTGTCCTCGTTCAGGTCTTTCTGGTGATTGTACAGCACCTCTGTGAAGATGACAGGCTCGGCAGGTGATGGCAGCTTGCCACTGAGCTTTGCAGTGAAGGCTGATTTCTTGTTGCAGGGACATTGTGTTGTCTCTCCTGGAAGTCCTGGTCTTCCTGGGATACCTGGTAGCCGTTGAAAGAGTGGAGAAGCAGCTCTGAGAAGCATATAGCAGCCAGGAAGGTTTATCTGTGCAACTGCCCACTTCTTTTTTATGACACCCTGGTTAACAGATTGATCTTTGGTGTATGCTTTAAATGGTTACAAGCCACATCTCTGAAATCGACCAGCTGTGTCATATTGATAATGTCAACTAACCTTTTTAGGGCTGGATTTCTTCATTATAAAATAGGGGGATAAAGTTAGTTATTTCTTACATGACTCTTGTGATGTTTTAATGAGACAATTCATTTATAGTACTTAGCAGTGCCTAGCAAACATTAAGGCTTAACATACATCAGCTGTTATTCATTCCTTTGGCCTCCATGTCTTGAGAAGATTCTTCTTGGGCTCTTTCAGGGAAAAGGTAACAGTAAAGGCAGAACAACGTGATTGCCTAGTGCTGATTTAGGTGGAACCAATTCTTGTTAATGAGAGTCTTACTGAGAATGAGAAATAAAATGGCCTGGATATCTAATTCTTGGGGCCAGAAAACCTTTAGATAGCCAAATCTAACCCTCTTGGCTATGGCCATTGCTAATGACAAGAGCCTACTTAAAACTATGAGATTTTCCTGAGTCCCCTTTTGACATAGACAAGATCTATGAAGAATCTTAATGCCAAAAAAAAAAAAAGAAAAAAAAAAAATCTTAATGCCAGATCCTGGTGCTCATCAGCTGGAATCTTCTTCATAATAAATAGTTCTGGGGCCTTAACTTCCCAGGGCAAGGCAGTTCTTCAGATGGTACATGAAGTCCAGTCCATTGGATGGTACTAAACTTAACAATCCTACTCACTGTCTTGCTGTTTACTGGACAGTCAGTAGATTTGTGGTTCTGACTCTATCACCTGCTCCCACCATCCCTTACACACATTGATTTCAGACCCCCAGTACTACAACTAGGGAAGGCTCCCCAATTCCTGTAATTGGGGCAACCAGTCACCCTACCTTGGGACCCAGTCCTACAGCTGATTATTTCCTTTAGATTCTTTTCATTCCGAATGCCTCGTGCTGCTGGGCCCATGGAAATTAATGGCTTTCCCACTAAAATTATAAAAGGAGAGGAGAAAATACAAGGCAGAAGAAATACATTTCTCACCACTAAAACCCCGAGGCCCTGGAAGACCAGGATGTCCCACATATCCAGGAGGGCCTGAGGGTCCTGGAGGTCCAGTACATCCTCCTTCCTCCAGCACAGTAGCTGCCACTAGAATGATGTTGACTAATAACCAGACACCTGATTAAGGAAAAAAGGGAGAGGTTATGTTGTTGTTTTTGATTCCTTTTGTTTTTACATGAAGATTAAATAGGTAGAATTATAGCCTGGTCTAGGAAAGGGATAGGCTCCAGATTAGACACAGGAACGGAGATATCTACCATCCCTATCCTTACTAGGAAATTAAGTTTGTTAAAGTTTCTAAACTTCAGGCAGCAGTTGGTTAATTCCCTCACATTATCACTTATTATCCAGCAATGACTCAATTAAATGTTTCTGCACCCTGGCCTGTCAGCCTTCATTTTTATTCATCTTTATATCAATACATGTACTCCATAATTACTTAAGGATCTATTCTTATTAGGGCCTAGTACATATGGGTGATCATGCAAAATATATCGTACTAAACACACCCTCTCATTCCATGCTCCGTATTTCCATACAAGGTAAAGTTCATGTCTCTTTAGTGTCACAGCTCACAACAACCTCAAACTCTTGGGCTTAAACGATTCTCTTGCCTCAGCCTCCCAAGTAGCTGGGACTACAGGCGCCCACCACAACGCCTGGCTATATTTTGGTTGCAGTTGCCATTGCTGTTTAGCAGGCCTGGGTCAGGTTCGAACCCGCCACCTTTGGTGTATGCGGCTGGCGCCGTGCCGGCTGAGCTATGGGTGCCTCCCAAGGTTCATGTTTCATTTTACAGTGGAGTAATCTGAGATCCAAAGAAGTGGTCCTGCTTATTTCCAGCCAGGTTTCTCGCTACAGCTTGAGATAGGATTCTATTCCCAGGTTTCCCAAGTTAGGAATAAGAGTTCTCCATCTTAAATGTTACAAATAAGTTAATTGATCATTATCCAGTGTTCCTGCTCACCCATTCCCCAAGGGCAACCCACAAGAAGAGCCTTGGCCTGGATGGCATTCTCCCCTCAGAAAGAGTCGCTTTATTGACTTGGCACCCATAGCTCAGTGAGTCGGGCACCAGCCATGTACACCAAAGTTGAACCTGGCCTGGGCCTGCTAAACAACAATGACAACTGCAACAAAAAAGCCAGGCGTTGTGTCGGGCGCCTGTAGTTCAGTTACTCGGGAGGCTGAGGCATGACAATCAATTAAGCCCAAGAGTTTGAGGTTGCTGTGAGCTGTTGACACCACAGCACTCTACCGAGAGCGACAAAAGTGAGACTCTGTCTTCAAAAAAGGGGAGGGGGACATAGTCGCCTCAGGAGACAACGTCAGAAAGAAAAAAATTGGCACTAGGATCTGCATATCCCAATTCACAAAATGATGCCCTCCACCCATCCTCTTGCAAATATTTGAACCAGGAATCCACCCCTCCCACAAGCTGGGTCAGTCTCCTACCAGCCATTCTCAAGACAAAAGTCTTTCTCCTTTTTGTGGGTGAGCTTCTCCCAGATTTCTTTCTGAAATGCCTCTCTGTGGAATCTAAGGTTTGGGCCTCTGTCCCTATTTACCCAATCGAGGCCTTAAATAAATAGTACAAAATTGCCTCTGCAAAGATTGATTTGCTGTCAACAACAAGTTTAATACTTAACCACTGGTAGGTTCAGTGCACCCACAGAATACTCAAAACATGTTTATGAAATAAATGAATAAATAATCTAAATGGGCAATGATGAAGGAACTGTTGGGGGGCAGGGACAGCTTCACCAATCTCTGTAGTTCATGGCCGCAATAGGATCTACTGGTCACTTCCCCAACACAACCCTCCCACCTTTCCCATTATTTTCAACCAAAATAATACTCATTCTTTAAAATCTATCTCCTTCTACCTCCTGCTAACTTCTTCAATCTCCAGTCCACAATTATCAACCTGTGTCCCTTTGCTTCTGGGCAATGCTCACATGACATTTATTGGAGGTAGACAGGCTGACTTCTCAACAGGACACCCCCCTTCAATCCTGAGGAATCCAGAGGAACGCCTTCAGATGAACAATCCCTGGGAGTTCATCTGAACCGCTGAAAATGAGAAGAACCTAGAGGCAGCCAGACTCACTGGACTAGGCCTATGCATTAGAAAGTCAACAGATGGGAGGGATTAAAGACTTTGAATATGTAGTTAGATTAGGAAACCTGGTTTACTTCACCTACATGAATAGAACTCGCTTCTCCCTCCCCCTTTATTTAAGTACACCATGGGCTGTTCGCCAGCCCCCTGCTACTCACCCAGTCTCTCTATCCAGTCTTCCTGGGAACATGGGATTCCTTCAACCCTGTCTTTTTCATATGCACCTTTGTTAGAAATCAATAAAAGCCTCTGAACAGGCCAGAGGCTGCATTTTCTCAGTCTTACTACTTGGCCTAAGTAAGTCTTCTCTGGGCACTTACAGACTTTGTTTTAAACTCACTGTAACTCATGTATCTTCAGCATTGTTTTCCCAGCTGGCATTCAAACCAGATCAGGGTTTGCATGCAAAAACCCCTGAAACTCATCCCTTACTCATTTTATGAAAAACCATTATTTAAATAAAATTGAGGGGCTACTGTGTGCCAGGCATAGTTCCAAACACCAGACACATGGAGTTCAACAAAATGGAAAAGGTCTCTGTTCTTGTGACATTGATATTTCAGCAGATGGAGAAAGATACTAAATAGCATATAAACTAATTAAAAGAGACCAGTAGTTAGGGCGCTGGCCACATACACTGGGGCTGGAGGGTTCAAACCCAGACCAGGTCTGTTGAACAACAATGACAACTACAACCTAAAAATAGGTGGACGTTTGGTGGGCGCCAGTAGTCCCAGCTACTTGGGAGGCTGAGGCAAGAGAATCACTTAAGCCAAAGAGTTAGAGGTTGCTGTAAGCTGTGACATCATAGCACTCTACCCAGGGCAACATAGTTAGACTCTGTCTCAAAGAAAAACAAAATAAAACAACTTTTACACTGCTGGTGGGACTGCAAACTAATACAACATTTTTTGGAAGGAAGTATGGAGAACCCTCAAAGAACTCAAGCTAGACCTCCCATTTGATCCTGCAATCCCATTACTGGGCATCTACCAAGAAGGAAAAAAATCCTTTTATTATAAGGACACTTGTACTGGACTGTTTATCGCAGCTCAATTTACAATTGCCAAAATGTGGAAACAGCCTAAATGCCCCCCAACCCAGGAATGGATTAACAAGCTGTGGTATATGTACACCACGGAATACTATTCAGCCATCAAAAAGGTGGCGACTTTACATCTTTTGTATTAACCTGGATGGAAGTGGAACACATTATCCTTAGTAAAGCATCACAAGAATGGAGAAGGATGAATCCTATGTACTCAATTTTGATATGAGGACAATTAATAACCTACTACACAGTGGGGGGTAGGGGAAGGGAAAAGAGAGAGGAGGGAGGAGGTGGGGGAAAGGAAGAGCAGAGAGAGGGAAGGAAGGAGGGTGCAGGTCTCAGTATGTGACACACCTCTTGGGGGGAAGACATGAGTGTAACCTGGTTTCTTGTACCCTCAATGAATCCCCAACAATTAAAAAAAAAAAAAAAAAAAAAAAATAGTGTGAGAGAGAGAGAGTTTCAGTGCTTTAAGGATGCTAAAACTGGGTGATGTCATAGTCCCTGTATCTCCCAGCAATCTCATTTGTAGCCAGCAGAATTAAGTTTCACAAAAGGGATGCCGGGCACAGTGGCTCATGCCTATAATGAGGAGGGTGGCTCACCTGAGCTCAGAAGTTCAAGACCAGTCTGAGCAAGAGCAAAACCCCATCTCTAAAAAATAGCCGGCTGTTGTGGTGGGTGTCTGTAGTCTCAGCTACTCAGGAGGCTGAGGCAAGAGGATCACTGGAGCCCAAGAGTTTGAGGTTGTTGTGAGCTATGATGCCACAGCACTCTACCCAGAACAACTGAGTGAGACTCTGCCTCAAAAAAATAAAAAGTTTCACAAAAGGGGAATTGATGAAACATTTTTCATCCAAAAACTTACCAGAAAGACTAAAGAAACAGTCTCTGTCAAGTCTCTGGAAATGTCTCCCAGAGTCACACTGAAAAACCGCCTCGTAAGTTATCTACTGCTGTTGATTTCAGAACCACATTGTCCATACAATTTCATTAAAACCTATTTCTGTTGCATCTGACCCCAGAACTAGGGTGCACTAGCAAAATATTGGAAGATTCATCTGTAGCAGAAGGTACATGCAGAGGGTCAATGAAAGGTTTAGTACCAGCTCTGAGAGAGGAAGAAACCTTCATTGAAAACTGATCAAATTATATGACTTTTAATTTCCACTTTCTTCTGCAAATTTTTTCTCCCTTTCTTCCCTAAATACCTACAAATTCAGATTTTTTTTTCCAATGGAGTTTATGCTTTTAATGACCTTCTATATGAGGACTGAAACTTTAGATCACAAGTTTCTGGGAGACAGATCACTTACTAAAATGACCAGTCACCCAAGGACACATACGCAGGCCAGCAAACCTGGGGCCAAAAAGAAACCTCATGGAAAGTGTGGGACAGTCAAATGGGTCTCTGCTCCCTCATAATAGTTCCCTTTGTGCAAAGTTGGATTCTGTGCCTGGTCAAAACTCATAGTTTATTGAGCAATCATGTACTTGGTGGGTGTGAAGACAAAATGATCTCATTTTCTCCTATGCAACTTCACACGTGTGCTGCTGGCTCTTCTTTCTTTCCTGCCCCTTTGTGGCATATTGGGTGGTTCTCACAGGTGGTGTTAAAATGACCAGCCCAGTTGGTCTAACTTGAAATTTGTTCTTACTCAAAGCATTTCCCCTCTCCACCAGCTCAGACCCGCCTTGCACGCTGGGAAGCAGACACACTTGACTCTCCTTCCTGCCTCTTCCCCTTCCTCCTAAGGCTTTGGACATCTCCAAGATCAGGAACTGAAAGTGGGGATGGAGGAACTTTTATTTGACAGCTACAGTTGCTGTTCCTGCCCTGGCTGTGGGGGCTGTCAGGTAAGGAGCATAGTTCAGTGCTCCCAGAGGGCCCTGGGACCCTTCCTCTGCACACTTCCCTAATATGGGAGAAGCCTTTTAACTTGACCTTCACCCTTCTGCCCCTGGCAATACTCCCCAGAGTCTCTTATTACTATGGCATTCCTCCCCTGCTGGCCAGGTTCTTTGCAGGAGGGTGGAAGGAACACTTGAAAAAAAACTGGCTCTCAGTTTCCATATGGTACTTTGAAAACTCATGATGCTTGCCTGCCCTCCACCCCAGGAGTATGCAAGCTGTCCCCACCAGCTCCTCTCTTCATTTGCTTTCTTTTTCCTTTATTGAAACAGGAAAAGAGGGAAAACTGGACAATCCACTGCTCCAGCAGGTATCTAGCACGGGAAAAGGGATGCCAGGCTCCCATCTCATAGGCAAGGGGTCCTTGCAGAGCACCCCCTAATTAGAGTTGGGTGGGGAATGATCAGCTTTAAGAGAGGAGATTGGAAAAATACAGATTTTCTCCCCTCAAGGCAGTGACTCCATGGTTTAACAAGTTCCCTTTAGTTGGAGCCAACCATTTTCAGATTTCTAGTCTTTTCTTTATACAGACTGGTGAGGGGATGGATGGGATGTTAGTCCCTGGGATGTGGTGGCCTAATCATTATAAGCCTAGAGAGGAAAATGCTGCTTTTGCTTTACAATGTATCATGCTCGGTGCCCAGTGTGCTCACTTGTAGGGCATCAGCTTCCAGACTCAGCACTGAGCCCCTTTACCATCCTATCATACCTGTTTAGATGCAGGTGCTCTAGAAAAAGCATGAGTATCTCAATAATGGAAGGTCAAGGAAATGACATCCATGAAAATTTTATAGACCACGTAAAAGGGGCTGAAATATCTCCTGCTATTGTCTCTTCCAAGAAAATAAAGATGTGTCTTTTCCCTTTACCTTGTGTGGATATTTTAGACTGTAAGCAATCCAAGCTCTTAAAGCAGCTTGGACTTCTTAATAGTTAAGATAAATAAATGGCCACAATGTCCTGAAGCTGGAACATTGTTATTCGCTGCAGTCACTGCATTCCTAGCTTTCCCGGGGTAATGGCCATTGGGGGTCTATGAGCATCCTTCCAAAAAATAATAGCAAGAGAATTTATGGTATAAAGGACCACAATGTACCTGAAAATCTCTTTTCTTTACATCTTCCATTTTCCTACTTTCTTTCTATAGTTCTTTACCATCACCTTAACCCTTCAGAACCAATTGACAACTACCGAGGCAGCAGATGGAATATACAGTAATCTGCCCCCATCACTAAAATTCTTCAGCGAGCTAGTGTATCATGAGACTCACATGGATGTCACATCAAAGGGATGTTGGTAGATAAACTGAATTAAACATAGGAAAATGGGATGTGGTGGGGTTAACTCTTCCCCAAATCCACCGACTTTGCTTCATCCTATTTTGCTCATAACAGCAAACTCTTAGAGTGCATTTCAACTATAATTCAACTGATAAACATTTGCTTTATCCATAATACCCGTATCTAAATTCACAGCATAGCCTTACAGCAGTGGTTCTCAATCTTAATCTTGGCTCTACATTAAAACCACCTGGTGAGTTTTCTCTCTCTTCCTTCCTTCCTTCCTTCCTTCCTTCCTTCCTTCCTTCCTTCCTTCCTTCCTTCCTTCCTTCCTTCCTTCCTTTTCTTTCTTCCTCTCTCTCTCTCTCTCTCTCTCTCTTTCCTTCCTTCCTTCCTCTTTTGTCATTTTTCTTTTCATGTATGTGTGTGTGTGTGTGTGTGTGTGTGTGTGTGTCAGAGTCTCATTCTGTTGCCCAGGCTAGAGTGCTATGGCATCACCATAGCTCACGGCAACCTCTAACTCTTGGGCTCAAGAGAACCTTTGTCTCACCCCCCCAAGTAGCTGGGACTCCAGACGTGCACCACCACATTCAGCGATTTTTTTCTGGTTTTAGCAGACAGGAGGTCTCGCTCTTGCTCATGCTGGTCTCAAACTCCTGAGCTCAATCCACCCCCCTCAGCTTCCCAGAGTGCTGGGATTACAAGGCGTGAGCCACCATTTGCAAACCTTCCAATGCCCATGCCACACACCCAAACAGTTCACAGAAAAGTTCTTGAAGGTGAGACCTTCAAGGCACCAGGTTTTTTTTAAAGCTTTCTGGAAGTTTCTGGAATGCAGCCTAAGTTGAGAAATACCGTTGCAAAGTGATCCAGAGGCATCTGCTCCAGATCCAGAAGGTTTTAGCTATCATCGAACTCCTCAGCCTTGAGTCTTCAAACACAGGACCTTGATAGCTCTCCTCCCCCCGACCGCTCCCTCCGCAGGCCTTTAGGGACCCGGTCCTTGTCCTCTTCCCCCCTACAAAGCAGAGCCTGGTAAAGAGGGACGAGGGAAGCACGAGGGTGACATCTAGTGGTAAAAACATATATAAATTGTTTGCTGCTTTTTTTTTTGTTGTTTTTTTTTTAAAGATCCTGTTCGCTGAAAAATGACAAGAGAAAGTCACCCAAGAACTTGCTTGTTCTCTGTGCCTCCTTGGATTGGTTCGGCCACGGTTCCCTATTCCGACAACACTCCAGGAAGACCGTGGGGCCGAACTACACTTTTTAAGGCTTCAAAGAGAGGTTTTCGTCTTCACTGAACTTGATCTTGGCCTCCGTGGAGGTGTTTAGCCAGCCCTGCCGACAGACCCGCTGTGGTGGCTGTTCCAGCCCTCATGTCCCTGGCAGACATGGCCTGACAGCCTAGGAGCCAGGGAGCCAAGCCTGGCCTCCACACCATGCTGCCTCCGCACGGTCACCACTGAGGCGCACCAGCGCGCACACGCCTCGGGCTACAGGCGGACGCGCGGGCGCAGGCGCGCACCTGCCACCAGGCCCTAGCGCACTCCGCATCTCACACGGCGGGACCTCTGCTGCTCCAGCAAAGTGTGAGAGACGCGTTGCCCAGGATTGCGATCCTGTGCTCCAGCTGCCATGACAACTCACAGGCAGGCCGAGTTTCCCTGGGCTTCACCTTACTGGCTTTGCAGAGACTGTACTGTTTCCAAAGGGAAGGTTGGTGGCGACCCTGCAGGGAGCAACCCTATTGGTGCCATTTTTTCCAATAGCATAACCTCATTTCTTGTGTCGATGTCACATGTTGGTAATTCTCAAATATTTCAGACTTTTCGTTGTTATGGGGATCTGTAACTTGTGATATGTAGTGTTACCATTGTAATTGTTTGGGGCCACGACAAACTGCCTCCATATAAAATAGTAAACTTAACCCATGAATGTCGTTTGCGTTCCCACGGCTCCACTGACAGGCATTACCCATCTCTCCCTACCTCCTCGAGCCTCCCTATTCCCTGAGAAACAACAGTATTGGAACTAGGCAACCCTCCCATGGCCTCCAAGTGTTCAAGTGAAAGGAGTGTCTCTATTTTTTTTCCTTTCCTTTTTTTTTTTTTTTCTTGTTTTGCATTTCAGAATATTACAGGGATACATATGTTTTGGTTACATCGTTTCTTTTTGTATATTTTAAGTCAAAGTTGTAGGTGTAGCCTTCAACCAGAGAGTGTGTAATATACCTGTGCGATGGACCCAATAGGTGAGAATTACCCATCCTCTCCTCCCCCCCAATTGAATTTCACTGAGTTTTGCTTCCCTAGAGCACATAGGTGTTGATCAACTATTATTGATTAATTATTGATTCCTAATTTAGTATTGAGTGTAAGTTTTTCTATTCTTGCAATACTTAGGAGAATGGTCTCCAATTCTATCCAGGTTGTTACAAAAAATACTAGGTCATGATTTTTTTTATGGCTGAATAGTATTCTAGGGTATACATATACCCCATTTTATTAATTCAATCACATGTTGATGGGCAGCTGGGTTGTTTCCATGTCCTTGTGATTGATGTGTGTATGTCAAACCATCCTTGTATCTCTGGATTATGATAAATAATCTTTTAAATGAGTCGTTGAGGCCAGGTGGGGTGGCTCGCACCTGTAATCCTAGCACTTTGGGAGGCTGAGTTAGGTAGATTGCTTGAGCTCAGGAATTCAAGACTAGCCTGAGGAAGAGTGAGATTCCATCTCTACTAAAAATAGAAAATTAGCCAGACATCATGGCAGGCACCTATAGTCCTGGCTACTTGGGAGGCTGAGGTTTAGAGGATTGTCTGACCCCAAGAGTTAGAGGTTGCTGTGAGCTACAATGATGCCACAGCACTCTACCCAGTGTGACAGAGTGAGACTGTATCTCAAGAAAATAAGATAAATAAATAATAAGTTGTTGAATTCACTTTGCTAGTGAAATTTTGCATTTATGTTCATCCAATATTTTGGCCTATAGTTTTCTTTTCTTGTTGTGTTTTCGTCTGTTTTTGGTATCAGGATGATACAGGTTTCTTAGATGCGTTTGGGAGTCCTCCTTCTTCTTCACTTTTTTGGAATTTAGTTTAAATAGCATTGGTATTAATTCTTCTTTGGATGCTTGGTGGAATTCATGGGAAGCCAGTGGGTCTCAGGCTTTTCTTTAATGGCAGACTTTACTACTGCTTCAATCTCTTGATGTGTTATTGGTTTATTCAGGCTTTGAACTTCTTTCTAGTTCAATCGTGGTAATTTGTATGTGTCCAGGAATTTATCCATTTCTTCTAGGTCTCTAATGATTCTTTGCATTTCTGCAATATCCACTGAAATGTCTCTGATTTTATGAATTTGGGTCTTGTCTGTTTTCCTCTTAGTTTTTCTGGC
The DNA here is from genome assembly GCA_963574355.1 of Loris lydekkerianus. NCBI lineage: Eukaryota > Metazoa > Chordata > Mammalia > Primates > Lorisidae > Loris > Loris lydekkerianus. Next base: position 18,396 of record CAUYPK010032556.1, on the reverse strand, counting down.
TACCAGTGTGTCAATTTTGTTTATCTTTTTGAAAAACCAATTTTCACTTTGTTGCTCTTTTGGGTGGCTTTTTGGCTTCAATTTCATTTATTTCGGATCTTATCTTCATCTGCTACTTGTGAGTTTGGTTTGCTCTTATTCTTCTAGTTCTTTGCGCTGCATCATTAAGTTGTTTATTTGAAGCTTTTCTACTTTTTGATGTAGGCATATATTGCTATAAGTTTTTCTCCTATTACTGATTTTTCCATATCCCATAGATTTTAATATGTTGCGTTCCTTTTATATTTGTTCTGAGAAATTTTTAAATTCCCCTCTTAACCTTTTGATCAATCCACTGGTCACTCAGAAGTATATTGTTTAATTTCCATGTGTTTGCATATTTTCCAATGTTCTTCTTGTTATTGGTTTCTAGTTTTATTCCATTGTGATCAGCAAAAATACATGGCATGATTTCAGTATTTTTGTTTTTGCATTTTTTAAGACTCGTCTGTGGCCTCACAGATGGCCTGTCCTTGAGGGTGATTATGAGCTGAGAAGAAGAGGGTGTATTCTGCAGCTGTTGGATAAACGGTTCTAATAATACCTATCAGATCCATTTGGTTTATAGTGCAGATTAACTCCAATGTTCTTTGTTAATTTTCTGTCTGGAAGATCTGTCCAGTGCTGAAAGTGGAGTGTTCAGATCTCCAGTGTTTATCTTGAAACATAACATTCTTAACAGCTCTCCTTTGAATCTTGATTAACTTCTTGAATACTTCATTTGTCTGGCATTCCAGTCACCATCACTCACCTCCACTCTAACCATATAAAATGTTGGCAGCACGTGTTTTATTCTTTCTATCTGCCATACCTCTGTGCACACTATTCCTTCTGCCTGGGATGCCCTTACCTTATACCTTTGCACGTATACATCCTATCCATCCTGTAAGACCCAGTTCTTAGGTCAAATTTTTGAAGACTTCCCTGATTCCAGTGTTTGCGAGGAGTCTCATTGCTCTTCCCCACACCCATAAGACTCTAGCTTCTCCTTTCTTTGGGTATTGACATCTAACTACTGTGCTGTCTGTTCCTCCTGTTCTTGGGGACAGAATTAATTGTAGCTAAAATGCATTGTGTGCCTAGAGTACAGCATACCCTGTCTATAGAGTATTACATTTACTTGTGTGATCCTTCCAACAAAGTAGGCACTATTAACTTCACTTTATGGATAAGGACAGTGAGATTTGGAAAAGTTAAGATACCCAGCCAAGTTCATACAATGTGGCAGAGATAGCTACTGTCTGCAAAAATTCATCTTCCTATTGCCATAACATAGAGTCATTGCTTGGAAGCAGGCACCCCATGTGACTGTCCCCAGCCCCTTGCATCCAAGTGGGACATGAGACTAATTCTCATCAATAGAATCCAAGAGGAAGTGATGTGTGTAACTTCAAGGCAAAATATTCAGGTATGCCTTCCACCTCCTTTGCCTTTACCTGTCAGCTTGATGCAAAGGGCTCTCAGGAGGCCCCAGGTCAAGGAAGACTCTTGAGTCTCTCTGACTACACTCACCAACCAGGGATACCCACCTAGAACCACAACATAAGTGAGCAACAAATTTACTACATCACTGAGATTTTGGAGTTTATACAGCAGCTGATACTATCTGAATGAATTCAAACCACTATAAGAAATGGAACTAGGATGTGGACCCATGACAGCTTACTTGAGAGGCTGTGGATGTGATTAAAAGAATAATGTGAAATATGAGCCTCTGTCAGTGAGATCTGAAGCCTGCACTGGTCGTCACTAAACCAGCGTCTCTCATAACACTTGCCAGGTGCTACTTTTACATGCCTGTAAAAAGATGCAAGCACAGGACCTCACCCCAGGGTGTCTAAATTAAAATCTTCAGTATCTGTAACAAAAATCTGTATTGTTAACACTCACTGCAGGAGAACAGGTGTATGCTAAATGTTGAGAAACTTTACACTAGACTGTCTCCTTCCTAAAAGAAGCTTACAGACTAGGGGATTCAGCAGCTTAGTATCCATCAAGGAATGAGTGTAAGCCAATAGGGCATTTATCTGGAAAGGGACTCCAAATCTTCCAAACCTTCTGGAATCTAAATTTAGTGCTGTTTCCTTGAACCCCATTGGAGAGCACTGTTCAGGATTCCTTGTGGATTAGGAAGGCATTAAGCCATTGTCAGAAACGGACCTCTACTGTTCTTAATTCTGGAGGCTCACTTTTCAGCTGCCAGGACTCAGACGGCACACCTGGTGGACTTATGGTCCAGCCTACCCACAGAGTACGTAATTAGTCTGAAGCTTAGCCCAGCAGTGAAGGTCAAACTCCCCTACTGTCACAAGGGACAGTTTGTTCCCAACATCACTTTCATCAAGGACCTGGAATCCTCCCCTCACATAGCTTTAGTCCTGAAAAGAGAAAAAAAAAAAAAAAACTTTAAAAGTACTTTCTAATAAAAGTCCACTGTAACCTGAATTTTTGTTGTAGCTTTCTACGAGGGCTGATAACTGCTGGGATCACACAAGCGGTGGTGAATGTGATTCAATCCTGAATTTCGCTGCAGAGGGCTCTGGGGAGGACTACTAACGTGGCTTAATGGAAGAGAACAAAGAGAGGCCATCTTTGGATTTGTGAGGTCACGCACAGCTCAGGCAGCACGAAATATAGTGAGTTTGCTGCCAGCTCAAGCCATTTTCTCAAAATGACCATCTCTCACAGGAGAGAGATTATGCTAATATTGTTAGAAGCTCAGACGTTAGGTTATAAAATGATGTACATTTGCTGTTTTGCCAACTTGGGCTTTTGTTTTATTTTGGTGGTTGTTCAAACTGTGGGGGAAAATTCACAAACATCAAATCAGAAGACTCAATAAAGCCAAGGGAGGGAAATAGAGAGTCAGCACAGGAGAAAAAGACCAGAGGACGCGCAGACACGGATGAAAGAACTGGAGAGAGAGGGGAAAGAAAATGTAGGCCCTGCCTCCTTAGCTTTTTCATTTGCGCAGACCTTGGGCATGGGCTTTTCACTTTCCTGACCCATAAAGCTTGTCAGTGACCTTGTTACTTCTTCCCTCTGAGCCTGAAACAGGCATTGAAGGATAATCTCAGAGTTTTAAATTGCCTGAGCGCAGCAGCACCGAGGCCGTCCACAGGCTACCGGGAGTCTAGTGCTGCTCAGTGGAGGACGCAGGCGCGGGGAAACAATCAATCTCTGGGTCTTGTACCTTTCATCGGCCCATGCTGGCTTCCCTCCTCCCTCCCCTGCCAACTCCTGGAAAAGCTTTCTGCTGAATCCTTCATGCTCCCTCTCTTAGACAAACAGCCGCATGCAGTCCCGTGCTATTCAGGGGGTAGAGATTTGGTCTTGCTTGGTTAAAGCAAGGATTCTGGGCTTTGATCTCCCCCAGTCTCATCTCTCTCACCCCCAAAGGAAGACGGCCTGAGAAACTGTTTAAGAAAAGGTCAGGGAGAATTCCCTTGGGACCCCTCGCTTCCCACTCCCACCCCTTCCTCACTCCAGCATATTAAGGAACTTACTATTATAAAGTGCATCCACCTTCTACTTAATACCATGCCCTCATTGAAAAGGGAGAGCTATGAATTCCTTCACACCAAGGAATTCAGTGAAAGGCTGTCTCCACGGTAGTTTGGTTCTGGGTGTCGTGCTCTTCACCTCACCCACAAGCACAATTACAAACCTCTGGGGGAAATGCTGTGTGGTCTCCCTGTGTCTCTCTCCTATGCCCGTCTTGATATTTTTCTGCAAGGAGCCATCCGCCAGGGGAGGATCGGGACATAGTATTGAAGTCAAAATTTTGCTTCTTCTTTGTATTAAAAGGATGCAAATAGTTGAAAGATGGATATTCATTTTCACTGTTTTGGAAGAAACATATCAAGCAAGGGTTGATTCATCAAAGAAAGTTTGCATTTACTTCCATAGTGGAGGGAAAAAGATAAGAAAAATGGAACCCAAATAATCTGATGGGCATCTCCTTACCCTGAACGACAAACTCATCATCAGCTTATACCTCTCTCTAATCCATGGCCTGTAAAAGTCTGAAACTCTTTTTCTGTATTTCTGCAAATTCTTGGAATCTTCCCTTTCCATACCTTCTCTGCACTCTGGACACTGACTGAGTAGGGACTGCCTTTTCCCTGGGCACTGGGCTGACCCAGATATGAAACCCAACTCTTCCTGAGGCCACCAAATAGCTTCTATCTGTCAAATAAAAACCAACCCCTCCCCCCCATCATTCATAAACAATGATGGCTTCACTACAGATGTCAAGAGGGAAGGGAGATTTACATGACAATAATAAGGGCACCAGAGGCCTCAATCTCCATGGGCTCCCTATCAACCTAACATGTTCATTGATCTTGCAATTTTCCCTCTTTGCTACATTTTCCCTCCTCTCTCCCTTTATTTTCCTCCTCACCCCTTTCTTAAAATATAACTGCTCTTCATTTTCACTAGTCTTGGTTCCAGCCAGCAGGTGAGATGAGCAGCAAGGAAAGAGATCATTTCCAACATTATACTTAAAATAAACTTAAGGAAAAACAAAAAGGACAGAGCATTCGGTGATCACTACTGATTATGTAGGAGGACTGAGCTGGGCCCTTCTGGGACTTCAGGGTGCTGGATCTGGGGGCTGCCAAGAGGGGGCTGGCTGGGGTGAGGTGTGAGAGGTCCAGGGAGGAAGGTCACCAACATGAGCCTGGAGTCTGCACTGCTGAGAAAGAAGAGGCTTGGAGGAGAGGCATTTAACCTCCTCTCTTTGTGTTATCATATTGTAACATGTTGAATGGTGGCCCCCAAAAACCTATGTCCACATCCTAACACCCCAAATGTGTGAACATGACCGTCTTTAGGAAAAATGTATTTACAAAGTAGTTAAGGATCTCAGGATGGCATTATTGTAGATTATCTAGGTGGGCCCTGAGTCTAATAACAAGTATCCGTGTAAGAGGCAGAAGATGAGGCGCACGCTTGGTGTGCACATACACACACAGACACACACACAGACACACATGCACATACAGGCATGCGCATATGCATACACATGAGGAGGTCACGTGAAGACGGAGGCAGAGATCATGGAGTGATGTGACCACAAGCACAGGAACGCTTAAAGCAGTGATTTTTCAACAGGTATGCTGTGGCACACCGGTGTGCTGTGAGAGAATCTTAAGTGTGCCTCGAAAATTTTAAAAGATCATCAATTAAATTATTTTCAAAAGAAGTTCAATCATATTCTTTTTTTTTTTTTTAACTCTTCTTTTCTGATCAACATAATTCAAGTGTGCCATGGGAGTTTGTAGGGTCAAGTGTGCCATGAGATGAAAAAGACTGAAAAACACTGACCGAGAGCCATAGGAACCTGGAAGAGATAAGGAGGGGAGTGTGGTCTTGTCCACAATTTGATTTGAGACTTTGAGATCTCAGAACTATGATAGAATAAATTTCTGTTGGTTTTAGCCACCTGGTTTGTGGTAATTTGTCATAGTAGCTCTGGGAACTTAATTCACAGCTAGAAGGACTTGAACTTGGGTGCCATTCTGGCCTTCTTCCTCCAAGAAGGCAACGTGACTCAAACGCTCCCTGTCTCTGCTTAGCCACACACCTTGGTTCACCGCTCTTTGCCATCTTGTAAGAGGCCTGCCCTGTGGAGGAGGCTTGTGAGTGGGAAGGACTTGCAGCCATGTCTGGATGAATAAACATGACCTATTCAGGGTTAATTAGCAAGACTACTTTCCAGGAAGCAGATCCAATTTACTCTGTTTCATCAGTAATAATGGTGATAATTTGATCTCAGTTTGCCTGACTCTTCCACCAACTCTCGGGTGGAGAAAGATTGTTATGTATTCACTTCCTAAAACCTTAAAACCAATCAAAGGGGCAAGGCAGAGCCTTGAGCAGAAAATGGACCAAGAATTCAGTAGTGGGTAAAATTCAAACAAAAAGGACTGAGATGCCCAGTGTGGCACCACGTGGGCATTTCGGGAGTTGGCCTGTGCATTTACCAAAGGTGCCCCTTCACCAAGAGACTTTACTTCCATCCTTTGGAAAATGCTGATAATACGCTGATTGATAAAAAGCAGAGAGTTTACTGTCATCTGCCTGGAGTCCCCCAAGTCAGGTGCAAGCACAGATGCCCTCCAGGGTTGACTGGTACCCAACCTGTCCTGCAGTAAGTCAGTAATGATGTCTTACACCACAACAGGGAAAGAGGGGGAGCCCATGCACCAAGTTTCTCCTTCCATCATACAGTTCAGGCCATCAAAGGCCACCTCCTGAATCAGCCTTGCCACGTCTGTGATTTAGTTTGGACTCAAGAAACCGTGCTTATACTCAAGGGCTGAGTACATTGGGTACTTTTTCTTCCATTCTTGATCACTTCTATCAGGTATGGTGACCTATCAGGTATGGTGAAATGAATATTCCTATATAATTAGGAATCTACTTTCAGCTCTGAGCTATATCAACTTTATTCTCACTAAAAGACATTCTGGAAAAACATACTATTTCAATAGGCAGACTATAATGAGAGATATCAGGAGATATGGAAACAAGAGAAAAACTTCTGTAGCAGAACGCAAATGAGCCGGGGAAATCACTGTTGGGTGGGAGAAAACCGCATTAGATGGATGTGTTTACGGAGATGAGAGAGGAAAACCATCTTAGAAATCAATTAATGGAGATATTTTATTTAGAAGTTTGTCCTGGCCTAATTATAGAATCTCATTTTCTTTGATTAGAAATGAGTGTTATGATTTGAAGAATCTGTCATAGAGCTGTATGGATAAAAAAGTGATTTGAAAGGCATGGAAGTGGATGTGGAGCAAAATAAAATGAGAAATTAAGACCATTCCAAAACAAAAAATATGTAGTTTAGTTGAACCTGATGAAAGAATTTTACTAGTTCTGATTAACAGAGAAATTGATCCATAAATCCATCACCATGACACTACTTTGTAAGTATTCATCACAAATTCCTCTTCCATTGGTTCTGTTCTAGTATTCTGGTCTAGTGGCTATCTTCTTTAAGACCTATGGAAATGGCATGATCAACTGAAGAAATAGAAAGTTAGGAACGATGATGGGTGCTCAGGGGACCACCACCCATTTGTGGGGTTCTAGTGATTGGCCCGGCTTTTATTAAAGTCTCTTTGCCCAGCTGGTAAGCTGAGGAAGGGAACAAAGACACCAGAAGTTTCTCTGAGTGAGCATATCAGCTCCTATTGTTTTATTAACTTTAAGGATTTGAGCAGTTTTGAGAAATCTGAAACTTGAGCCTTGTTGGGGAGCAGCCTCGTGTCTGGAGTCACACACAGAGATTCCTAGGGAAGTGTTAAACTCTGCTTAACTGTGAGGTAAAACGCCTCTGGCATTGATCTCCTCTGAGGAATCAGTGCGAGGGAGGCATTTTCCTCTTGTCACAGCACAGAGGACTTTCCTCTGCCATAAGGGATGTCAGCCCCCTGGCCATATCTCAGGGCTGGAGCTGTTCCTTTGGTCTCTGCCCCAGCCAAATGCAAATCTCCACAATGGGTATATTCTTTGTCTGTCTAATGGTCAGGAAATGACCTAGATGATGTATCTTTTCTAGGACTTGCCACAGCCTCTTCTATGGCCATTGTGTTTTCCTCAGAGTGTTCACAGACTTAGAAGGGGTAATTGTGTAAGCTGTATCCTCAATAGGCCAGAGTTTCAGCAAAGGCCAGAAACTTGTTCAGGTAAGAAATTTAGCAATGGCTGGCTTAAAGTTAAACCAGCTGTCAGCTGGTGCCTGTGGCTCAAAGGGGTAGGATGCCAGCCCCTTATGCCAGAGGTGGTGGGTTCAAACCCAGCCTTGGCCAGAAATTGCAAAAAAAAAAAAGTTAAACTAGCTTTCTTTTCTTTGTTCTGACTCTTTCAGCTTACTTTTTAGTTTTCCCTTTTTGTGGGGGTGCCCTACCCTGCCAAGAATGGGGTTTTTGGTACCTATTCTTCATGCATCATTTTTGCATGGCATAGAGCTAATTGATTGTACTCATGAGATTGGCACCTTCATGAGCTAATATTTCCCAAAGGCCCACCTGCTAACACCAGCATTCTGGGGCAAGGATTTTAATATATGAATTTAAGGAACCACAAAAATTCATCCATAATACCCATTTTATTATTTCCTTGATTAACAGTTATTTAATGTTTTATTTTTGCTACTTTTCTTTCTTTTTTTAAAAATTTCATATTAATATGAGGGTACAAAAGTTTAGGTTGCATGGTTTCATTTCTAAGGTAAAGTTCTAGCTATAGTTGAGTGCATCACTCAGGGAAAATGCTGAACACCCTTACATTGTGAACACCTGCCAATCACCTTCCCGTCTCCCCCCCTCCACTCCCCGCCCCCGTGGTAGACTATACTTGTGTTTTTCTTCTATATGAGCTTGTAGTTATTTATATATTGGTTCCATATTAGTATACTATTAAGTACCTTGAATAATTGTTTTTTCATTCTTGAGATACTTTACTAAGTAGAATGTTCAATTTTCAATTCCATCCAGGTAAACACAAAGGATGTAAAGTTTACATCTTCTCTTATGGTTGAAGAGAACACAGTTTGTTAATCCATACTCATCTTTCTTGGTGTTGTTTTCCATAATGTCAGGGGTCTTGCTGACAAAAAAGTCTAAACTTGAATTTTCTAACTACTGAAATTTGTAGAGTATAGCACTTCAAAGGGGTATGCAATTTTTTTTTTTTTTAACCTCTTAGCTCCAAATATCTACATGTTCTGCTTTACGTGGTAAGTAAATCCCACTTTTTTTCACTGTTCTACAAAGTATGAGTTGACAGGAACCCTGACTCACCAGTTGCTGCAAATTAGAATCCCCTAGTATGTGCCTCAGACCTCCCTGGATCTTCTAATCGTAGTGTGATCCCAACCTCCACCCTTTCCTCATTTACACTTCACCTCTTACCTCCACAATCATTACAGTCATTATCTGATTACATTTGGGATTCTGTGAATAGTTCCTCTAACTACTTATTGTTTATTTAAAATTTTCAATGATTTACCCCAAATCTACAAAATTTTCTCTTTTCCTCTCATCAATGATAGGAACATACCATGCATGTGTGTATGTATAATAAATATGTATGTGTATATATGTGTGTATATTTATAAATAGATGATATGGATAGAAATATAGATCTGATATAGATAGTGACAAAGACTATCTCCTTGACACAACTATGGTCACACTTTTCTGAGGCATCATAACCCAACCTTGGGCTCTGTACATGGCCTGTTCCATCACACTTGTGTTTGTAAGAATCCTTCTGAGTTACTTTAGGAAAAATCAACCACCCTTGATATCTAATGAAATTATTCATTCTTCATCCTCTATATTTTATTATGCTGCCCTACTGCCAGCAAAAATTCTTTCAAGTAGATTGAGCCAGAATCACCTTGACCCCTGTTGTTGCCCCTTGGAAAATCTCCATTCACTGACCTCACCAGTCTCTTTGGCATAAATCTCCATTTGCCCTTGCTATTTTTGGAGTTGAACCCAATTTCTTTTCTTTACTGCAAAACCCCTTTGTAGTAGTCCCTCTTGAATAAACTCTGCTTTGCCAGGTGCTCAGAATGAAATATTTCTTTAAGAGTTATTGTACTGTGATTTATATAGAATCAGATTCATTATTAGACCCCTGGAACTCTCATTCAGGAGCCTAATGTGCACCTCCGAGGACTGTATCTTCACTCCTGACTGATTGATCTGAGATCTATTGATGAGTTTAATTCCTGAGCTAGAGCTTGGAAGATAGTTTCTTGATACAGAGAGGAGATTTTAATTCCTTTGATTCTGAGTATATTCTTTGAAGCTGGGTTAGAGTCCCAGGCTTCTTTTGAAAAGTACGGGTGGGGTTGGAAGTTCTTTTTTACCGGCCCCTTGTTTTAAGTCAGGTTCATTCCTTAAATCTTTGGCTGGAAACTTCTTTTATTTGTGAGTTTTCTCTCCTTATATTTGACCTTGCTTCTCCCAGGGAACTTCTTCAGTTACTGACATTACCTCCTTAGACCCCTGCTCATTATTCTGTCAACTCTATCAACTTCTTTTGTTGTTTTTGGCTGCATGATTTTATTAATGGTAGTTTGGAATTTCACTGACACTTTTGAATAACATAAGGTCTCCACAGAATGGAACTTTTCAGACTTTTTTCTTCCTGTTACCTGTGTTCCTCCGCCTTCCTTTTGCCACCCTTGACCTTCTTACAGAATTCTTATAAATGACAGAGTCCACAATCTCTGATTTCCTCTTATTTTCTTTTTTTTTTTCTTTTCTTTCTTTCTTTTTTTTTTTATTGTTAGGGATTCATTGAGGGTACAAGAAACCAGGTTACACTGATTGCATTTGTTAGGTAAAGTCCCTCTTACAATCGTGTCTTGCCCCCTCAATCCTCTTATTTTCTGTAAAAGGAGTCTACTAGTTACTAGTTAAAAATTTGTAGTCAATCCATGGAACTAAAACTTCTAGAAATCATAAGCAAAGAAATGTATGTTTGCAAAGTCTGCAAGAAAAGTAAGATGTGTTTTTGATAATGGAAAGTATGCAAAGTATAAAGGATGAATTTTCATTACAGGGGGGAAAAGAGTATTTTCTTCTAATGCAAAACTCCGTTATAATAATCCTTTTTAAGTGAAGTAAGCCCCGTCATCCTTAAAAATTGTCTGAATGAAATATACTCATTTATGTCATACTTTGATTTGAGGCCAGATGTAGCAAAAAAAGACTGATTTCCTTCCACCATCTTGATGTAATATTCTGGTGGCAAAAAAAGGTTTGTTTCTGCCTTAGAAAAAATTACAAAGCTGCAAACTGAATCTGTGATAAAATTTTTCTTAGCTGCATTTTACATGATTAATGAGCCAAAATTCTACTGTCCAGACTTGACAGTTATTAAGTAAGTCACATCCATTATAAAATGCTAACTTTATACGGGATATCTTAGTGTCCAATGTAAAGAAACTTTTTTGTATGTTATAAAAGCAACAATTTTTACATGACACTCCTTTTAAAATAAATCATGCTATGTACAAACATTATTTAACAGATATTTATATTTAGTGTGGAAGTAAACCTAAAGGAAATATATATTTTGTTTCTTAAAAAAATCATTTTATTTAGACAGTAGTTAAGGGGGGCAAAGTATTTTTTTATAGACACACATATTTTTTTCTTGGCTTATCTTTTAAAATGAAGAGATGTTCATATCTGATACACATGGATAGTTTTTAATCCTCTTAAACCGGATGGAGTGCTTGAGAAAGATTGAAAGTGCGCATATAACTCCACCAATGTAAGAGAAAAGTGTTTTGTATTTCAGGATCATACATTTTAGTTTTATTTATAAGTAAAATGGGAGGCCATTGATGGATTCTGCATGAATATTGTTATCTCAAGAATGTTGAGGAGAATAAATAGGAGTGGACAATAAAATATCGGAAGGGAAGAGAGAGAAAAAAGTGGGCTGACTATTGGAAAATAATTGCAATGAGTGAAGTAATTAAAGTTCAGACAGGAGTATAGGAAGGCAGAGCTAGAAAGAATCATAGGTATCATTAAATTCGAATACCTTGCTAGGCAGTGTCGAAAATTAAATAAATTTAAAGAGATGCAAAGAGATTTCCACAAGGAAATAAGATTCCTTTAAAATAATATATTCTATGAGTAGAATGCAGTCCTTTTTATTCTCAACCTAGATTTTTTTCTTTCACTTCTTTTTTTCCCCTGAGGTTTTGATATCAAATTTTTATCAAATCTTAAAGTTTGTTTTCAGTACATTCAATTATGAGTTCAATACAATAGGATACCTGCCCTTTAAAAAATACCTGATAGCCTTCCTTTTAAATTAATATCATTAATTTAATTTATGATATATACATATTTATTTTGCAAAGAGCTTTCATTTGAAAGAACAGAAATAGAATTCATGAGTTATTTCATCTCAGTTACTGTCTATGGCTTTTGACTGAACATGTGGAGGAATTCTTCCAGCTACGTTTTAGCCGTAGGGATGGTAGAAGGTAGAATTCATTACCCTGATTTGAGAAATCCAGAATTAACCCAACCTTGACCACAAACTTGTTCTTTGACCTTGAACAAGACCTTTGAAGTCTCTGCATTTCAAATTCTTCAACTGTGAATTTGAGAAGCAGTACAGAAGCTCTCTGGCCCCTTCTGATTCTATCGATCTTTTATCATCCCTAAAATTCTAAAATTCAAAAGAATACACAGCTTCTTAATGGTGCACATATAGTGTTTTTATGCCAACCATGGTACACTTATATACACAGGCCTCGAGGCCATTAGGATACTTAACACGGACAGGTTCAAAGTGCTTACATCTCAGTGAAAGTGCTGTATTTCAGTCTACTCATATTTTGAGTTTATATACTTATTGTGGTTCTCAGGAATTCATTTGGGTTTTATCATAAGTTTTTCAGACATTTTGCCTTATATTCATATTTCAGTTTTTATAGAATTACAATAATATTAATAGCACCAACTTCAGAACACTGTTGTGAGAATGAAATGCCATAAAACATGCCACGTGCTTAAAACAATGCTTACAACATCAAATTCAAAAATATTAGCTGCTATCATTAACCTTCTCAATGTGATCACCTTATTCTCTCATCATTTATGATCTATTATGATGGTACTTAACAGTTGGTAAATAGATACCACTATACAACATCCCAAATATTTATTAAAATATCCGCTAATGGGAAAGAATCCCCATTCAAATGGTATTGAGAGAACTGGATAATCACATGTAAAAGACTGAAACTGGACCCACAGCTCTCACCACTTACAAAAATTTATTCAAATTAGATAAAATATTTAAATCTAAGGCATAAAACAATAAAAGTCATCGAAGAAAGTGTGGGGAAAACACTTAAAGATATCAGCCTGGGGAAAGATTTTATGAAGACTTCCGTGTCAATTGTAACAGCAAAACTAAACAAATGGGATTTAATTAAACTGAGAAGCTTCTGTTGAGGGAAGGAAGCAACAACCAAGGCAAATAGACCACCTTCAGAACGGGAAAAGATATCTGCATATTATGAATCGAACAAAAGCTTGATAACTAGGATCTACAGAGAACTCAAATTCATAAGCAAAAAAAGATCCAACAATCCCATATATCAGTGGGTAAGAGACATGAATAGAACCTTCTCTGAAGAAGACAGATGACTAGTTCATAAACATATGGAAAAATTCTCATTGTCTTTAATCATCAGGGAAATGCAAATCAAAACCACCCTGAGATATCACCTAACCCCAGTAAGAAGGGTCCACATCACAAAGTCTCAAAGGTGCATATGCTGGCATGGATGTGGAGAGAAGGGAACACTATTACACTGCTGGTGAGACTGCAAACTAATATAATTTTTTCGGAAGAAAGTATGGAGAAACCTCAAAGAACTCGTTAGACCTCCCATTTGATCCTGTAATCCCATTACTAGGCGTATACCCAGAAGAAAAAAAAAATCATTTTATCATAAGGACATTTGGACCAGACTGTTTATCGCAGCTCAATTTACAAATGCCAAATTATGGAAACAACCTACATGCCCACCAACCCAGTAATGGATTAACAAGCTGTGATATATGTATACGATGGAATATTATTCAGCCATTCAGAAAGATGAAGACTTTACTTCTTTTGCATTAACCTAGATGGAGGTAGAACACATTATTCTTCTTAGTAAAACATTACAAGAATGGAGAAGCAAGAATCCAATGTATTCAATTCTAATACAAAGGCAACAGATGATCTAATCCAAAGGTGTGTAGGGGAATGAGGAAGTGGGGACCGGGGAGGAGGGGGGGATGGAGTCCTGGTGTATGACACACCTCTTGAAGGTGGGGCACAATTTTAACAGGGACTTAACCTAACAAATACAATCAGTGTAACCTAATCCTTCTCACCTTCAATGAATCCCAAACAATTTTAAAAAATGACAGAAAGAAAAAAAATCCTATAGTGTTCTCAAGCTACACTGGAGATATGTGTTTATCATTATTTAAAAAAATGGTATGATGGCATTTCTGCTTAATGTGGAAAATTTCAAACCAGACCACAATAAAAAAATTCTCTCTCTCTCTGTCACTATTTTTTCAAAATTTCCCTAATCCTTTAGACCGAGTTTAAACCCAGGAAGGCTGTTCTCACTGGATTAAAAATATAAAGCAAATAAGTTAGAAATATCAGTAAGCAAGCTATAATTATGGAGAAAGCAATTTTGTACTTCTTCTTTTTTTTTTTTTTTTTTTTTTTTCATCCTTCTGCTCTCTAATACTTATTTTCTTATTTCTGTTTCTAAAATACTTTCATTTGGGCAACTTCTTAATCTTCTCCTGATCTGCTAAATCAGCTTGACACCTGCCTTCCTCAGGAAAGAGAAACTGGTTTTCAATCAAAGGTAGGGGACAAAAATCTCAACCCCTCTCATTCATCCCTGTGTAACAGAGGTGAACCACAGCTGTGAAAAAGTAAAACTAGTTTCATTAACTGCAAACTTAATTTTGGAGTCAGGAAATGTCTATACATATCAATATATAAAAACTTTCATCAGAAAGAACTTGACTAATTCGAGATTGGAAGACTGAGGGTAAATCCTCCAAAATACAAAGTAACATCCAAGCAGAGCCGGAATGAAGGGTTAGGATGTTAGGACAGAAAGAATCAGCTAAATGTAAATAATGGAAAAAAAGGACATATGTTTTGATTTTTTTTTAAGCTAGAAGGTGAATTGTATTCAGAATATTATAGGACACGTGGATTTTCCAGGAAGAAGGGGATTGAAGACTAAGACAGGCTGTGAACTTTGCCTCACTATGTGGCACACATATTTCACCAAAATTAAAAATCTGTCGTAATAGTCAGACACATCTCCTTCTACAGTGATAGCCTTCGACTTATAAACAAGGCGGTCAAAAGATTATTATTATTTTTATATTTTCACATATACATTTAGGATGTTAAATAGTTTCATAAAAAGAAACAAATTTTTTTTTCAACATTAATCTTTATTTTAAAAATAAGGGGAAGAAGGATTAAAGAGATAAATTTACATTTGAATAAAGTCCAAATGACTTACAAATTATTTGGATTCAAACATTTTACTTGGACTAGGTATGATTTTAAAGTTATGTGATACATTAAGAGTTGAGATAAAATGGAAATATTTCCTTCATTTAAAAGCAGATTTCTTGCCTTTGTGGTCCTTGAGAGTTTCCCAAGTTGTGAGGGCCACCTGGCCTCCCACTTGCTTGCTTTGGACCCATGAACTCCTATTTCAAATCCAACCTCTTAGGGGAAAGTAGAGTTCGTGCTTCTGACAGCTCCTTTTTTTTTTTTTTTGAGACAAGGTCTTGCTCTGTCACCCAGTATCATAGCTCACTGCAGCCTCAAACTTCTGAGCACAAGTGATCCTCTTTCTTCAGTTTCTCAAATAGCTGGGACTGGAGGTGGGGTGGGCAGATACCACCACTCCCGGTTAATTGTTTTTATCTTTTGTAGAGATGGACTCTTGTTATACTGCCTAGGCTGGTCTTGAACTCCTGGCCTCAAGCGACCCTCCCACCTAAGTCTCCCAAAGTGCTCGGATTACAGGCTTGAGCCACCACATCCAGATGAGTGCTCCTTTCTTAAGAATCATGTGGTTGCAGGGGAAGATTTTCCACCTAGAGTTGAAAGAGATCATTGTGAATTCAGATCAGAGAGTGTGGGTACTAGTGATCCAGCAGAATCATATTCTGGTGTGGCTTTAGGACCTTGCTCTCATGTAAGATATTTCCATGAGAGCAATCATGGTGAAATAGAAAATACCAGCTCGGAAAGACAGGAAGCAGGTGATGAGTTCTTCTCTACCACATTTCAAAAACAGAGTGTATGTGGTGGGCCCCATTAAGGTTTAATCTCAAACCCAGTGAACGTTTATTAAGCACCTATTATGAGCTGGGCCCAGTGTGAAGGGCTCTTATATGTGACATCTCATTATACCCCATAATGAACATCCTGGCAGACACCACCCCCCTCCCATTCCTAAGTATGGACTTGATAGTAGAGCAGGGTTTTCAGACCTCAGCCTGAGTGGCATTTTAGCTTGGATAATTCTTTGTTTGGGGGAGCTGTCCTGTACATTGTATTATACCATTGTGACACCAGGGACTGGTTTCATAGAAGATAATTTTTTCACAGAATGGCAGTCAGGGGTATGTTTTCGGAATGATTCAAGCACATTACATCTCTGCCTCAGATGGCATTAGATTCTTGTGAGGAGCACACAACCTAGTTCACCCCATGTGCCTTTTACAGGAGGGTTTGCACTCCTTTGAGAAGCGAATGCTGCTGATTATCTGACAGGAGGCGGGGCTCAGGCAGTGATACCAGCAATGGGGTGCGGCTGTAATTACAGATGAAGCTTCACTTACTTGCCACTGCTCACCTTCTGCTGTGCAGCCCAATTCCTAAGAAGCCACAGGCCAGTACTGGTCCACAGCCCAGGAGTGGGGGACCACAGATTACAGGATGTTTAGCAGAATCCTTGGTTTATTCCCACTAGATGCCAGTAGCATGCCTTGCCTAGTTATGACAACCAAAAATGTCTCTAGAGACAATACCAAATGTCCCAGAGGGCAAAATCCCCCCCAGCTGAGACCCACTGCCTTAGAGACAGAAAGGTTTGAATGCCCGGGCAGCTGCCAACCTCCCCTCCCTTTTACGCCTTTCTGTGGCCTCAGAGGTTCTCAAACCTGAATGTTTTCTACCCAATAACGTATGTGTGTATACCCCACTCTCTGGGCAGGGAGTTTCCCAGGGTAATTTGAACCGCGCATTTTTGCCTTACGTGCTTACATGTGAACCTGACCTCTCCCTTAAACTAAACACCATCAGCCTCCCTGAAGAGCCCTCAGTGGTCACAGAGGTCTTTCCAGCACAAAATCTATGCCCAGGTTGCTTCTAGACCCATGGTGATTACCGCCATTACTGACCACTTCCCTGGAGCGCACTGAGCCACCCCGCTGACTCGTACTGTTGACAGAGTGAGGTAGGTCCTATTACTGCCCCATTTCACGGAGGAGACCCAGAGGCTCACATAGGTTCAAAGACTGGCCCCACATTGCACAGCTAGTTAAGTCCTGGAGCCAATTTGATGCCAAGCTGTACTGCTTTTCAACAGAAAATACGCCTAGTGTGCACTCAATAACCATTAACTACTGTTTACTAGTGGGAAACAAATCTGTCTAATTTGATCATAAGCAGTTATTCAAAATTACTTCCCTGAACCAAAAAAGACTGATTGTATTGGCCAATCATCCCAGTAACATGGCAAGCAAAGATATGGATATTTAGGATGTATATAGACCTCAAATTGTGTTTCTTTTCTAAAATATAAACCAGAAGCTGTCCAAACGTGCATTAACTAACTGTCAAAACAAAACCAATCATTTCATTTAGAGCTACAAAAAAACTGGAGTATTGGCGTGTACTCTAAAATAATCACGATCACACTTGCCACATCACAGGATCATTATGTGTTGGGTGCCCTATCTTCTCCACGTAGCTGACACTCCTTAAGGTCAGGAACTGACTGGGTAATCATCACTGCACCCTGTTACCATGCTGAATTTGTTGAGTTTATAAATGATACATGAATGCACTTTTTAACCTAACAGTTGTGTGGGTTCATCTTTGTTCTCCCAGCAGCTGTGGGTGGTGAATATTTTTAAGATCCTCTTTTTCCATAGGAAGAAACTGAAGGAAATGAAGTGACCAGCCCAAGGCCACTACCTGGTAAATAGTGGAGCCAGGCTTCGGACTCGAGTCTTACGCTTTGAACTCTAGATGGTACTCTTTATACACCAAGTAAGTACTTTACAGATAAAGGGGGGTTGGGAATCCCAGGTGTTAGCTAAACTTGGCCCTGATGTCTACCAATAGTTCTACTATTGCACTATCTTAATATTAAGCAAAATTAATTCTAGAAACTTGCATCCTATAAGCCTTGAACGTACATGGATTTAGTTATGTATGCTTGTGGAGAGAAAAGAGAAAAATGTAATAAATGCAGGCTCAGCACTCATAGCTCAGGGAGCAGGGTGCCAACCACATACACCAAAGGTGGTGGGTTTGAGCCCGGCCTGGCCTGCTAAACAACAATGACAACTGCAACCAAAAAATAGCCGAGCGTTGTGGCGGGCACCTGTAGTCCCAGCTACTCAGGAGGCTGAGGCAAGAGAATCGCTTAAGGTCAGGAGCTGGAGGTTGCCGTGAGCTGTGACGCCACGGCACTCTACCGAGGGCCATAAAGTAAAACTCTATCTCTAC
>CAUYPK010032555.1:0-16615 GCA_963574355.1 Loris lydekkerianus | reverse complement strand
TTTTTTTTTTTTTTTTTTTTTTTTTTTTTTTTTTTTTTTTTTTTTTTTTTTTTTTTTTTTTTTTTTTTTTTTTTTTTTTTTTTTTTTTTTTTTGTTTTTTATTTTTTTTTTTTTTTTTTTTTCTTTTTTTTTTTTTTTTTTTTTTTTGGTTTTGTCTTTTTTTTTCATATCACATTTACCAAGAGATAAGCAATTCTTACAGGTCTTGATGTAACTCACTTCAAATATTGAAAGAATCCATTCTTTGTGTATGAAGAGCAGCAGCCTCAGGCCTTTGAAGGGAGGTAAGGAAGACAAGATGTTCACAGAGAAACAATCTCAGAAGGTAGAGACTGAAAGCCAAGGTTGAGTGGTAGGTGTCATACAACTCGATGCAAATTAATAGTGGCTACTCAGTCCATTTGCATTGAACTAAGGGCTCCCCCCACCCCCGCAGACCAACACCAGCAAGCCCTCTGCGCAGAGAGACCAGGGTGTGGCCCCTCCCAACGATCCACACAGACCTTTATTGCCATCTCAGGCCTGAGAAAATACAGCACAGTGGCAAGCTTCAAAGAGAGAGTCAAGGTTAAAAAACAAGGAGTTTTTCTTTAATAGCATGATTTAACTCTTAACACATCCTGTTCACTGCATTTGTCTTCCCTTTTCCTTATCACGGCTAAATATGACTTAGGGTTGGGACAGTTGCTGTGTCTAGTGAGTATTGTTTGTAGTACTCAGGGCCAGCAGTGATGCTTGAGCTTTTGTCCAGATCATTCTGTCCCTAGTGCCCAGCACTTGTAACCCTATGCTGTACCTTACAGTAGGACAAAATGCAGGTGTCAGGGACACGGGGACCCATATGGACTCAGTGGGATCTGGGGAGAGATGGAACTTGATTGAACTTAAGATCTGGGTGATAGGGATGTGTACAGGCAGAAAAGCAGAAACAAGACCTTTTTTCTACCTTTCTTCAGAGGCTCAGGTATCATTTTAAATCAACCTGCATAGACGTGCCATTAGTGAGAGAATCAGAACTTTCCTTCAGAAAAAACCATCTGTCCAACACATTAAACACCTCTATTTCCTGGTAATGTACAGCTAATTTCCTGAAATTTTTTATTATTTATGTTTTTCCATTAAGACCTGATTGTGCAGCAGATTTCGCCGGGCTCCTCTCCTCCTCTCATTTGGGGTTTTATATGGTTATTTGCATGATGATCCTACTAAAATGTGAATGCCTTATTGCCTCTTTTTTCCATTCCTCCGTCTCTGGAGATCTCTGTTGAGGCAGGGAAGCCAGAGGGCACAGAAGAGAGAAAATACACTCTCATTTTTATTGTTGGTTCAGTTTCATTCACTGTGAGAATCAGACCCTCCGAGTCAGACAGGCAAACAAATGGCTGACTTCTGCTCTGAGGCCTGCTTTTAAAAGATGCCTAATGTCTGTATTTAACACACACACATGCACATGTGCATACACATACACACACCAGAAAACTATGGTTTGGAAAAAGACCCCAAATGAATTACTAAATGTTATAGCTTCATTTGTGTGTAGACTAAAAATGGTGCACTAGTGAAGACCACCCACGGAATGAGAGAAAATATTTGAAAATCATGTACCTAATAAGAGACTTAGATCCAAAATGTATAAGTAACTCTCATGACTCAATAATGAGAAGACAACCGGACTAAAAATAGGGGCAAAGGATTTGATTAGAAATTTCTTCAAAAAAGATAAACAGATGATCAATAAACAATGAAAGATGCTTAGCATCATTAGCCATCCTTGAAATGCAAATTAAAATCACAATTGGATACCACTTCACACCCACTAGGATGATCATCGTAAGATAGGCAGTTACAAGTATTGGTGAAGATGTGGAAAAAATGGAACCCTCATACACTGCAGGTGGGAAAGTAAATTGTGTAGCTGCTTTGCAAAATGCTTTGGCGGTTTCTCAAAAAATCAAATACAGAGTTACCATACCACCCAGCAATTCTACCCCCAGTTGTATAGCTAAGAGAAATGAAAACAGGGCCAAGAGCAGTGAAGCCCACCTATAGTCCCAACTTCTCGGGAGGTTGAGGTGGGAAGATATCTTGAGCCCTGGAGTTCATGTCCAGCCTGTGCAACATATGAGATTCTCTTTTAAAAAATTGAATTGTTAACCTTTGGTGGACACAGTGGTAGTCCCAGGCCTGCAGTCCCAAGCATTTGGGAGGCTAGGCAGGAGGATTACTTGAGGCCAGGAGTTCAAGGCCACGGTGTGTTATAATGGCACCTGTGAATAGCCACTGCACTCCAGCAACACAGAGAGACCTTATTTCTTAAAAAAAAAAAAAAAAGAAGAAGAAGAAGAAGAAGAAAGGAAGACATGAAAACATCTGTCCAACACGCAAACTTGTACACAAATGCTCATAGCAGCGTAACTCATAATAGCTAAAAACTGGAAACAAGACAAATATTCATCAACCAATGAAGGCATAATCAAAATGTGGTCTGTCCATACAATGGAGTATTATTCATCCATAAAAAGAATGAAGTCCTGAAATACGCTATAATGCAGATGGACCTTGACAGAGTTATGCTAAGGGAAAGAACTAGTCACAAAGACCACATACTGTGTGATTCCATTTAAGTGGAATGTCCAGATGATAGGCAAGTCTCTGGAAGCTGAAAGTAGATTAGTAGTTACCAGGGCCAGGGGAGAGTGTGTGGTAGATGGGTTGGGGGAAAATTGGAAGTGATTGATAATTGGCCCAGGGTTTCTTTTAGAGGTGATGTAAAAGTTCTAAAAATTGATTGGGGTGATGTTTGGTACTGAGAACCACCTAAATTGTACCTTTTTTAAAAAAGTGCACCAGAAAAATAATCCCAAGTATTTGTCCTATTTTTTGCTTTCTGGCAGGTGTGAAAAATGAAGGAACAGAAGTCAAATGACAATGATGCAACCAACACAATGCATCAAAACAGTTAAAATTGGTGCTCATCTATTTCAACGAACCGGGCCTGTTGGCATAGGTGGTGAGAGGAAGGACACATAACCCACTTTGGTGTAGCGTAATGCTGATGATGAAGGACACCCTCCTAGAAGAGCTGGTTGGGAGAGAGTCATCTCTCAAGGCAATGTCACCAGGCATTTCATAGGACTAGGCTCATTTTAGGCAGAAACCAGGCCAAGTTGTTCAGGAGACAAGAGTGAGGCATTATCACTCTGTCATGGAATCTAGATGAAAAAGATGAATTCTTGAGCTCAGAAAAACAAGTTCCCAGTTTAGATACACACTCTCTCTCTCTCTCTCTCTCTCTCTCTCTCTCACACACACACACACACACTCACGTGCATGCACAATGTTATCAATGATTCTCAAAATGTTCTTTTTTAACTGTTTATTACCAAGGACCCAGCAATTCAATGTTTGGAAATCTAGTCTAAAGAAATAATCTTTAACTCAGAAAAAAGTGATGTGCACTAAGACAGCATGACATTGCTTACGTTAGTGAAAAAAATGCCTAAAAATTGGGGGTGGTGGTGAAATGAACCATTCTACAATCACAAAGCCAATGGATAATAGTAGTAAAGCTGTGGTTTTAAGGCAAAGTTCACTGAAAAAGCATTTTAAAGGAATTTACAGCATGATGGGGATGTACAATGGATGTATGTGGAAATATACAGTATGAAAATAATAGTTCCATTAGGGTCTTAGGAGGGCAGGCAGCATAGTGGCTTGTATTCTCCCCATCTCTCTGTAGTGATATTTTTATTACCTTTAGGATAAAATAATTAAAAACTTTTTAATCTGAAAAGAATTAGTTAAAATTGTGCATTTTCCTTATAGAAAGTAATTATGGCTATGAAATACTGCGTGTATTAGCTGGTTGCCCGGAACACTTCTCAAACTTTAATGTGCTCGTGAATCACACAGGATCTTGCTAAAATATGGGTTCTGTCTCAGCAGGTCTAGGGGGCCTGAGAGTCTGCATTTCAAACACGCTCTCGGGGCAGCTGCTGCTCCAGCTCCATGCACTGGGTTCATACTTTGAGTAGCAAAGGGCCTAAGAGTTTCTTGAGAGGAATTGCCTAAATAACAAAACCAACCAAACAAAAAAACATTGAAGATTATTAAAGTCAGGAAAAAGTCCCTATAAATCAGTAGCATGGAGAGCCACGTAGCCAAACTGGCCCCCGTTCCCCCACTCAGGTTTTTTAACTGAAAGGCCAGTTTTTGTCCCTATGAATGACTTGAATCCAGTTCAGATATTCCTGGAGGCAATCCGTGATTCTTTCCCGTTCCACAAATTGACCCTCAGCTGTTGCTGTCGTCAAAGGATTAAAGCAATCAAAAGTCAGGAGACTTTTTCCGAGAAATGTATAATACTTGCTCACTCTTTCCCAAGGGCTTTCATTAGGCAGTAACTCGCCTGACCTTCTCCCATCTGCCTGCTGTACTAAATAGTGGAGTTTCTTTTCTGCTGTGCTTCCTGCAGGTATAAAGTCTCGTGGCCTTTGTTTGCTGCTGCTGTGGTATTGTTCCCACTGTTCAGGTAGTGGTTATATTAGTTTTTTGTTGCTGCTGTAACAAATTATCACAAATACAATTGCATATTATTAATAATAAGGACCTTTTCAAGATACTACCTGTGTAAAGCTGAATAATATACCCCTTTTAATGTGTCCACATCCTAATCCCACAGCTTGAGACTATGTCACCTTATATGGCAAAGGAGACTTTGTAGATGAGATTAAAGATCTGGAGATGGGGAGGTTATCCTGGATGATCTGGGTGGACTGTAAAGGGTCTGTAAAGGAAAATGCTCTTCATGCAAAAAAGAAGGTCAAACCTGGAGGCTAAGTCATGCAACACCCCCTGCCCAGTGAACAGCTGTTAACTAACATTATGAATCAGTCAGATGCTCACACAAAGGTAAAAGGCCTCAGGCTGGGCGTGGTGGCTCATGGCTGTAATCCTAGCACTCTGGGAGGTTGAGGCAGGAGGACCACTTGAGTTCAGGAGTTCAAGACCAGCCTGAGCAAGAGCGAGACCCTGTCTCTACTAAACATAGAAAAAATTAGCTGGGTATAGTGGTGGGCATCTGTACTCCCAGCTACTTGGGAGGCCAAGCCAGGAGGAGCACTGGAACTCAGGAATTAGAGGTTTCCGTGAGGTAGGACACCATGGCACTGTACCAGGGCAACAGAGACTCTGTCTCAAAAATAAATAAGTGAATAAATAAAAGGCCCCAGGCATCTACAAGGGCTGCCCCCACAGATCATTCATAAGAAAATTCTTTGCTAGCCTCCCATAAACAAGGACATGCAAATTGTAGCGTTAGGTCTACAGGCTAAATGTAGTTCTACAACTAAAGTCTGTTCAATTCTACACTAATAGTGTTGATTACAAGTTTATCTCCCCAGGTGCAAAACAGAGACCAGATCAATCATTTTCCCATCTACCCAGGGACATCTATATATTGATTCTTCCTTCACTCCCTTTTTCTCTTTAAACATTCACCTTATCTTATGTAAAATGGAGATTTCCTGGGCCTCACAAGAATGTAATTCTTTTTCTCACTGCTCACCCCCTCCTTTTTTTCTCTCTGTATGCCTTCTCCTGATTAAATATTGAAGTTCCCAAGTCCTTCCCTGTAACACACAAACAAAACCAATTACAGATGTGTTTATGGCTTGTGTTTTTCCTGAGTATGTCTTCACACGTTGGCTTAGTAAACCTCCATTGACTGAGATCTTTGCTTCCGTCACTTATTTTGGGTTATCGCGCCCTTATAAGAGGAAAGGAGGAAGAGATGGAGGAGAAGGCAGTGTAATGTCAGAAAAAATTGGAGTCGCTCAGCTCGAAGCCTCCACCACACGGCTGAGCACCATGCTTACCAAGAGGCAGCTGTGCTTTATCCTATCCACTGTATGGACTATTTATGGCTTTTATAGGTGACTGTTCAGAGTCCTTTAATCATAACAATATCATTTACTTGAGTGTCAAATAAATAAGTTAAACACACACACACAAAAAAAAAGAAGAAGAAGAAGAAATCACAGTCATGTGCTTTGAAGATGGAGGAAAGGGCCACAAGCCAAGGAATACAGGTAGCTGTGAGAAGCTGAAAGGAGGTGGGAAAAGGCTTCTTCCCTGGAGCCTGCAGCAGGAAGCAGCCCAGCGGACACCTTCACTTTATCTCAGTGAAACTGATTTTGGACTACTGACACCAGAACTGTAAGAGGATACATTTCTGCAGTCTTAAGCTGCTAAATTTGTGGTAATTTGTTGCAGCAGCCCTAGGACGCTAACACACTGCCTTACCCTAGCATTAGCATGCATCAAAGTCACCAGAGCCCTGGCCTCACCCCCAGAGTTGCTGATTCAGGAGGGGCAGGCTGAGGCTGTGAATCCACATTTCTAACAAGCTCCCAGGTGATGCTGGAGCTGCTGGTTCCAGGTCCACACTCTGAATAGCAGTGGCCCAATAAACTGGGTAAAATCTAGGTTCCCTGGCAGATAACATTTGATTCAGGAGGTCAAGAGCCTGCCTTTTCTGAAGCATGCCCAAGTGGCTGTCAGTCACACTCAGAGGCACAGTACTTAGCATGGGCAGCACGGAACATTGGGGATGCCTTGCTGTCAGGTAGGCCAGTGCCAGAGGGAGGCTTCAAGGCTCCCTCGAACCCACTAATTCATCACACAGAGGGGTCACTCCTGTGCTTCTGAATCAGTTCACTCGAATGACCATCAGATAGGTCACCAGGGCCATTAGTGTGTATGCAGAGGGGACCTTTACAGACAGTATAAACTGCTGTCCTTGGGACCAATGGACACATGACATCACTTGGCCTCATCCTATCAAAAAACAGAAGGAGGTGGCATAAGAAAGGCGCAGAAAGGACACCCAGTAATGTCTGTAACACTTGGACGAGCCTGGTCAACTCGGGGAATGGCATAAGAAAGGAAAACTGGGGCTAGTGGGAATCAGAGGAGGAAATGGAAGCCAGAAAGAAAAAAATACAAGGAGGTGGAGGCATAAGAAAAAGGAAATCAGAGAAAGACAGATTGAGAACAGTCAGTAATTATGAGTAAGATGTGTAACGGCAAGGGAGACAACTGCTGTGGGTCCGAGCCAAGGACATGGCGGGGGCGGGAGAATGGGGTTTGAGCAGCTGGTGGCTTCTGTCAAAGCCAACAGGCTTAGCCATGTCACTTCTGCCCACCTGGGAGTCCCCTTTGTACACACGTGGCTGTGTGTGCTACATCACCTGCAGCGAAGAGCAATGAGCTGCTCTGGGGTTTGCGATCAGGACAGAAAGCTCTCCAAACATGTTAGTGCTGGGTGGGGGGCTCCATTGCAAAAGGCCAGTGCAGTGGCTCACCCCTGTCATCCTAACACCCTGGGAGGCCGAGGCAGGTGGATCCTTTGAGCTCAGGAGTTCAAGACCAGCCTGAGCAAGAGCAAGATCCCACCTCTATAAAAAAAATAGAATAACTAGCCAGGTATTGTGGCGGTCACCTGTAGTCCCAGCTACTCCGGAGGCTGAGACAAAGGAATCTCTTGAGCCTAAGAGTCTGAGGTTGCTGTGAGCTATGATGACGCTATGGCACTCTACTCAGGGCAGCAGAGTGAGACTCTGGCTCAAAAAAAGAAAAAATAGAACTCCATTCCAGGAATAAGATGCTTTTTCTTGTGATAAAATCTTAATGCAAATGGGACAACCAAGCAAATAACATTGAATGCTACTGGAGGGGAGAGGCGTCAATATTTATATAGGTACTTACCCATCAATATGTCTATATCGCCACCTATCTACACATATACCTAAAGAGAGAGTTCAGATTTTACTCTCCAGTTGGAGGGTGTTCTTGAACGTCTCGGACACAAACTAAAATGAATCAACTAGCAAAGCCTTCTGAAGAAGGGAGGCGTAAGGAGAGAAGAGAAGGTGGGATTTGCCCACACTCAGTCCTTCCAGGCCCGCCCTGGTTGCTCAGGAACCGTGCTTACTGTTTACTGAGCACTTTCTAGAGTGAGGCTTTGCCCCACACCCTTTAAGGGCATGAATTCACTTCATCTTCGCCTATTGTGGAGGGGAGGAAGGCTGCTCCAACAGTTTGCAGGAAGCCAGAGCAAGAGATTTGAACCCCGTCTGCCTAACTTCCTAGCCTGAGTGCGGTTTGCTGGGGGAGATCAAGCACCACCCACCATCACCACTTGTCCTTCTTGTTAGGATTTGATAATTAACTTCCCCAGGGAAGGGGGCAGGCTCAAGTGGGCCAGCAGGCAGTGTGGTGAGACACGATGCAACAGCCACCAGGAAGAGGGGGCAGAACTGTCCCCAAAGGACCTGGCTCTGAAGGCAGACCCAAGATACCAAGCCATCCCCCCGCCCCGGGGGAGGCACAGAAGCCTTGGGCACAGCTGCTGCAAAGCGCATCTCTCGCCCAGGGTGGGGAAGGAGCCTGGTTTTCTAAGAGGGCCAATCTGCTCTCACCACCCACACAAACTCCTTAGCAGAGTAGAAGCCAAATGCAGAGAGACTAATCCCACTTCAATAGCCACACTCCTACATACTTTCTCCTGGCCCTTTGCTAGGGCACAAAGATGTACCCACTCAAAGGTCGATTAGCAAATCGGCTTCCTAAATGGCATTTCCCATGATATGTTTAAATCACAAAACCACTGTTTTCGAATGTACGCATAGCAGGCAAACACAGGAAACTGTGAAGGATAATGGATGTGCTATTCAGTGGTGAATAATAATGCAGTTCTTTATCATTGCTCCAGAATCAGTCATTAAACAGCACAAAGAAAAAAAATTAACTGAGCTAAAATTCCCTTTTTGGGATGTAATTATGACTATTCTAAAGTAATCATTATTCATTTTACATATTGGGAAATTGCTCCCAAAATAAGACCTGTTTTGGAGATAGAAAGCTACTTCAATGTAATTCTCCTAAAGGATTTCAATTCTTAATCTCAAAATTCAATTGCATTTTAAGAAATATAACCATTTTTACAATCAGAATGAGGTTTTTGATTGCCTTGTTAAAAAAGAAAGGACATTATGTGGGTGGACTGATAGGCTGGTATTTGATCCTTGTATGTGCTATGATTTTATTTGTGATCCTCAAAGCATGAGGAATATTTTAAAACTCACGACTAGACAAAGGAGTGACAAAGAACGGATAGAAGTACAGTTGGGAGAAGATCGGATGACAGAGAGAGGCCGACCTTCCTACCTCCTAGTTTGTTTCTACCTTGGGCATGGAGCAAAGAATGGAAAGAAAGAACAAAATGTAAAGTAGATGCCATTATGGAAGGGGGGAATGAAGGTAGAGTGAATCTGGGAAAGAAAAATACGGAGTAGCTACTATTTAAGTCCTCAAGCCTACCCCACAAGGAAGCTACTGTCATCAGTTTACAGATGGAGAAAACTGAGACTTGGCTAGTAAGGACCTGAAATAAGCTTTGATGCCAGGTCTGTCTGCTCTTTCTCTTTACTTATTTGTTCATTTAATAAACACTCAGTGAGGGACTGAGGACACAGAGAGGAACAAGGAAGAGAGTCCAGCTGGTCCTGTGGGCATCTCTAGGCAAGCTGGGAATGGACACTAGGCTGTGATCTGAAGGTTTGTGCCCCCCCTTTCCCCCTTCATGTGTTGAAATCCTAATCTCCATGGTGATGGTACTGGGAGACTTTGGGGAGGTGATTAGGTCATGATGGCAGAGTTCTGAATTAGACTAGTGCTCTTATAGAGGAGACACTAGACAGACCACTAGCCCCTTCCACCATGTAAGGACACAGCTAGAAGGCTGTCTAGCAACTGGGAAATAAGCCCTCACCAGACGCTGAATCTACTGGCATCTTGACCTTGGATTTCCCAGAGTTTCCATCTTTGATAAATAGAGTGAAACAGAGATTCAATGGATCATTGCACTAACAACAAAAATAGTAAGCATGGAGGTAGGACTTTAACTTAAACCAGGTGTTCTTAAACATTCTCTTGTGAACATATTCAAACTTCCATAAAGGTAGCATGTGCCAATGGTGTTCTTGTTTGCCTCTTCAAAGATGAGGAGACAGGTACAAAGGGGTTGGGCAACTTACCCAAAAGAAAATAGCAGCTCACCTAGTCAGCACACCATACTTCTAAGTAAATGCTGATATTGGTAGGTGTGAAGGGGAATGGACGAGGAGTAAGACTTTGTGATGCCAGAGTCTTTTAACCACGGCTAAGACACTGCAGGGTAATACTTTTCCTGCCTGCCTCTATTTCATGAATCCACTGGGGACACACTCAGTGTTTTATATAGTCATCTATAAACGTATGGTAGATTTATCACACAAGTAGGTGTCTAAGCATATTTTAAAAGAAAGACATGGTCACAGGGAAGCAGAACGTGTTAAATCACAGCAGTTTGCTCCCTGCCCCCAACTTCATTGCTTTCCCTGATAAAATTTCTAGATGGGAGAAAAGGGACATGCTTAACATTCGGTCTGAACTTCAGGAAGCAGAAGGATGGCCGCGCACAAGAGAGGAGCGTCCTGAAACCATATTGTACAACCTCATTAGAGTAGCAGAAACTGTCGCACTGCAGGTGTTCCTTGACCTTGGTTGCAGTATGTTCCAAGAGCTGGTTCCTTCTCTGTGAGACAGTTTCTGGGCATCGAAATATGCAGTGGGTTGCATAATTGTGACATCTGTTCCTCTTTCCGGAGTTTAAATGGGCCTTGCTCGCCGTGATTTTGGAAATCACCCTGTTAACAGGTGCCTGTCCCAGCTGAACAGCTGAATAAACCCAGGACTTTGTGTGTACTAAACAGACGGTGGCCTTTTTCCACAACAGAAGTTGTTATTTCCTTGTGGACAACATACAGACACGTGTGCTGAGTGTCAGCACAACCAAGGATTACCTAGCTGGCTGAAAACAATCATGCTCAAAGAATGCTGATCACTGATTTGAGGTCACCCTGGAGGAAAAAAGATCGTCAAGATTGATATTTTTATCTACGAGATGGAGAAATACTTAGGAGTGTTTTTGCCAAGAGTAGGGGGAATAGCTAATATGTTAGGTAGAAGAATCAAGACACAGAATGATATTTAGAAGGTATCATGATATTTTCATATAAATAAAAATTTTAAGGCTCTTTATGTTGAAAATTATATAAACCCAACAGGAGATATGCATTCCTTTTCAAACACTTGATCACCTGATGCATTCTGTGCACAGAGGTTACTGTGTGATCAAAACAAACGAAGCTCCTGCCCATGTGGAACATTCAATCTACTGTGTGAAAATGACAATAAAGAAATGAACATTGCCAGGCATGGTGGCTCATGCCTATAATCCTAGCACTTTGGAAGGCCATGGTAGGAGGACTGCTTGAAATAGGGATCTTGAGACCAGCTGGGGCAATATAGCAAGACCCCATCTGTACAAAAACATAATTAAAAATTAGCTGGGCATAATGGCATGCACCTGTAGTCCCAGCTACTTGGGAGACTGAAGCAGAAGGATCACTTGAGCACTCAGTGTTACAGTGAGCTATGATGGTGCCAACACACTGTAGCCTGATCAGTCTGGACAACAGAGCAAGACCCTATCTCTTAAGGAAAAAAAGAAGAAATAGGCATAGTTATGACAAGAACATTTTAGGTAGTAGCAAAGAAAAGTGAGAAATTGCATCCAATAAGGGAGAAGAAAAACCAGGAAGGTGTGGGTTCAGGGAAGACAAGATAAGAACATATTTCTAGAAGAATGGAGGCGTGCACTGCAAGAGTACCATCTTACCACCTGGTGATCATTTGTGTCCTCAATAAGAGCAGTTTCAGTGGAATGGTGCAGACACAGGCTTATCAGAGTGGGCTCCAGAGAGTAGGATGTGAGAAAAGTGCAAGCCAATATGGAAAACTCTTCTGAGAGGTTTTTCTAGGAAATGTGGGGGTGGGGGGGGCAGGAAAAATGAGGCAGTAGTTTGACTGTGTGTGTGTGAACCAGGGGGAATGACCAATTCAAACAGAGATATTCACAATCTAGGAGAGACAAAAAGATCTTGTTGCAGCAGCAGAATCCTGGGAAGGAGGAGACAGGACATGACTTTAGAGAACTTCATGTTCAAAAGACTTTCAGATTTTATGTAGCCACAAGTTCAAAGTCTCATTGGTCCCTCAAAACATTTTTCATTCATTAATTGCCACATTTAAATTTTACTTCCTCTATTATAGTTACAGCCCAACGGAGGAGAAAAATAAACATTTTGTGTTTACATAATCCAAAGTGAAATTGTAATAGGGGAAGGTTCTAGGAAGGGAGGTATCTGGTGTAATGAAACACATTTGTGTCATTTGACCAGTGGGAAGGTCAAACAGGGCCTCCTTGGAGAAGGGATGCTCAGTCTGAGAAGCTAACAATGAGTGGGATCTAGCCAGGCAACAAGGCAGTGGGAATGGCACATGCAAAGGTCTTACACTGAGAGAGAGGGTCTGCGAGGAGAGCCGTGAGGCTGGAGCAGGAAGAATGGCTTATGTGGTGGAAGTTCAGGGAGCCCAAGGCAAGGAAGTCTTAACAACATATTACCTAGAATAACCACTCCAGGCCAGGCACAGTGGCTCACGCCTGTCATCCTAACACTCTGGGAGGCCAAGGCAGGTGGATTGCTTGAGCTCAGGAGTTTGAGACCAGCCTGAGCAAGAGCAAGACCCCATCTCTACTAAAAATAGAAAAACTAGCCTGGCACTGTGGTGGGCGCCTGTAGTCCCAGCTACTCAGGTGGCTGAGGCAGGAGGATCGCTTGAGCCCAAGAGTTTGAGGTTGCTATAAGCTATGATACCATGGGACTATACCTAGGGTGACAGAGTAAGACTTAGTCTCAAAAAAAAAGAAAATTAGAAAAAGAATGAGTAAGCACTTCACACCCACCAGCATGGCTGTAAGTAAAAAGAGAGAAAATAACAAGTGTTGACAAGGATGTAGAGAAGTTGGAGCCTTCATGTGCTGCTTGCTGGTGGGAATGTAAAATGAGATAGCCACTATGGGGGGTCACCACTGCATTCCTCAAAAAGGTAAACATAAAATTACCACATGAGCCAGCAATCCACTTCTAGGTATATACCCCAAATAACTGAAAGTAGGAGCTCAGAACATGGCTTTGTACAGCCATGCCAATAGCAGCATTATTAACAATAGCAACTGAAATATTCTAAGGCTGAATGGATAAGCAAAATGTGGTCCATCCATACAATGGTATATTATTCAGCCATAAAAATGGAAAGAAGTACTGGTACACGATGCTTCGAGATGGTAAATGAAAGAAACCAGGATTCAAAGGGCCCATAGTGTATGATTTCATTTATATAAAAACCCAAAGAGGCAAGTCTATAGGGCCAGAAAGCTGATTAGTGGTTGCCAGGACCTGGAGGCAGGGCAGTGGGGAGAAATTACTTAATGGGCAGGGGGTCTCCTTTGGACTGATGAAAATATTTTGCAACTAGTTATTGATGATAGTTCCACCATGTTGTGAATGTACTAAGCGCCACTGAATTCTACATTTTAAAATGGCTAATTTTGTGTGAAAAAAATACATTTTACCAGAGTGTTCTCAACTCAATGGAAGACAGTTTCAACCTAACCAACTGGAGATTTACATCTTAGTTAGAGCCCCCTACCTGAAGAACTTTGGGAAATTAGAGGATGTTCATCATGGGACAACCAGGAGGCTGAGAGATTTTTTTTTGAAATGTTCACGCAAGTTTTTAAAAATCATTAAAACTTTGACTTTTATAACAGAGGTAATTGACCTAGCATGGGATAAAAGAGATGGGTGATGGAGGCTGAGAAACATGGTTACTTGTGAGGGAAAATGTTCTACCATCACAGTTGTTGAGACAGTATAGTGGTGAGCTCCCCATCATGAAAAGTATTCAAATACACCTGAAAAACTAACAGGCATGGGCAGGACACAAGGGATTACTGAATGTGGAAGATTGCACTGGATGAGTTATGAAGCTCCCTGTAACTCAGAAATGTTATGACACATTTTTAAGAATCCTTTGGGAGGGGAGACAGCAAAGTTCTACCTGAAAGCAACATTATTTTTTTTTTTCAGGAGATACCAAACATTGTTACTAAGCAACTGGGAAGTGGAGGAGTAAAAGAATTCATTGTTGGCTAATACAAAGATGGGCTACTTAAATATTTTTTGAGCTTTGTGCATGGTTCAGTTTTTAATTTTATCTCCAAACAGAAGGACACGCTATCAAATTAGGTCTATTCTTTGGCAATTTTTCTAAGCTCCTGATTCACCGCTGTGAACTCTGATGTAGCTTCATGTATGTGGGCAGCTCAGCCACAGTCCAGAATGATACAATGTTTTGTGAAAGACACAGCCGTAGAGGCGGAGGCAGCCTTTTCTGGATTGAGATGCAAGGTAAAAATCAAGGAGACACCACTTGCCAATTGCTCTGATTCTTGTGAAACAGCATGAAATAACCTATGTTTGGAAGGCAGAGTCGGCTTTTGACCAGCTTTGAAATCTTAGATTCCAATAGAGCTGGGCTGACATCTAAATCCAGATGTGCACGACCTAGGACACATGACCTAACATCTCCGGGACTCAGTTTCTTCATTAAAGGCAGCACAAGTTCAAGTCCAAACACCTTAACCTGGAAAATGGAAGAGGGAATCTAGGATCCTCACCTGATGTTCAGGAAGGTCCTCAGGAGAAATCTAGGGGCAAAGAGAAGCAGGATGCCTCCATCTGTCACCTGCATGAAAATCCTGTTTCCTTTCGTCCCAGGGGACACAGCCCTTTAAACATGTCACAGGCAGAAATTGTGTTTTCTCTTCTTCCAAAAGCTAATTGTGGTGAAACGTAGAAGGCAAAGTAGATCATCCTAAGGGCACTTTCTTTAACTCAGCTTCCTCTCCAAGATCTGGAAGGTCTTTCTCAAAGATCTTCCCAGCTGCCATGAGCCAGGTGCTGGCTGCCCTGCTCCCTAGAGTTCCATGCTTTACCCTGCATGGCCTGTCTTTCTTTGTTAAACTTGCCTTCTCTCAGGAAGGCTGATGGCACATAGGCATTTAGAAGGCCATCCAAATTCACAGTCAATGCATGAATGCTCTTTAGTCCCTGGGAGCATCTGTAGTCTTAAAATGTATGCATTTAAACTCAAATAATTTTTAAAATTAGATGCTGAACTGTCCTACAACATAGGAAAGTTACTTTTGTTAATTTTCTGTTGCACCTTACTACTTTGAGCTACTCTTTTCCTCACAACTCAAGGGCACCTGACTTCCCCACCATCACCGATAAGAATACAAAGAAACAAACAGAACACTAGTGCTAGGCAACAGAAATGAACAATTTCCTTCCACCTTCTAGAGCAGAGGCAGAGACAAGGGAGGGTGTTGCCTGCCTGAAAGAATATGAGGCAAAATTTTGGACCAGGCCCGTGCATCCCTTTCTGCACTGAGAAAGCTTGGAATGCTCCCATCCTAAAGCCGCTTTCTGGCTGTGCTGGGGACGCATCAGGCTCCCCAGTGTAAAAAGAGGGGTAACAATGATAACGTCCCTAACAAGACACACATCCATAGCCACCATTTATAGAGACCTAAATGGTAAGTGCTTTACTAATATTTGTTCCCTTAATCCTTACAACAACATGAGGTAGGGGCTAGATTATCCCCATTTTACAGATGGGGATCTCTGGAAATAAGGTCTCAGGAGCCCAGAAGAAATAGTACTAAACACAGAATGGACACGGGTGCTTTATTATTTTTAAATTTATATATGTGCATGTGTGTGTGTGTGTGTGTGTAAAACATACATATGGTATTTGCATGCGTGTTTTTGGTTGTTACAGATATGGGGGAACTACTGGCATTTAAAGTGCCTGGGACAGGCTGGCAGGCCTCCTGCAATGCACAGGATGGTCTCCCACAACGAGGTCATGTCCTCATTTCTCACACAAGTTGCTGATGTCCTCCGCACGTCATACGAACAAGTCTGTTTCTAACTATTGGTGCCTAAAACTTAACTCCCTCTCACATATAAACATGATATATTTTAAGGTAGTGTTAAGACATGTAGAGTTTTCCAGGGGATGTGATAACCTTGTAAATTGAGGGAAGATTGCACTTTGTTTTGTTGGAAACTCTACCAAGTTGTCTACCAGTTTGGAACATCACTGATGGCAAGGCCACTCTTGGCATTTAAATTACCAGAACAACACAACCGGTAGTCCTTTTCGCTGTCCCATGCGTGGTGATTCTACAACTAGGTTTCTCACTGGGTGATTTCATCAACCTTTCAGTGTCATTATGCCTGAGCATGTACAAGTTGAGATGGACACTTCGCTAATTCCAGTTCTCCTTCATAGTTAAGGTATTGTATTGATTTTTTTCAATGATGTGGATTTCATCTGAGGAGTGCAGAAGGAGCACTACAAATGTTTGTTTTTTTTTTTATTTTTTTTATTTTTTTTTATTTTTTTTTATTTATTTTTTTATTGTGGAGAAGGGGCAGGGAAAGAAGGCGGGGGAAGAGGTGAGTGACAGGGTCGGGCCAGTGGCATGGTACCACATTGGCTGTATCTAGGTAGAGGCAGTTTCAGGCCAGGCCTTGCT
>CAUYPK010032553.1:0-28506 GCA_963574355.1 Loris lydekkerianus | reverse complement strand
GCTCTGGGAAGGTGGCATGGTGGACGTATTTTCCCATAAGACACTGTGCCTGGCACCATAAATGCTCACTTCAGTGGAGACCAGTGCCCAGTAAATACCACCTGATGCTCCCCTCCCCCCCCCTCGATCCCAGCGCACCTGCCCAACCCAATGCTTACTCCCCCGCCGCCGCCGCCCGCCCGCGTTGTTTGGGGCGCACGGGGGGACATCCCCTTCGGGTCGGGCCGGGGGGGGTGTCAGGGGGGGCCCATAGGGGGGGCTGGGGAAGGGCGGGGGAGGAAGGAGGAATTGAGTGCTGGTGTGGAGGGCAGAGGAATGGGGTGGGAGAAAGTGTTGGATGGAGGGGGAGGAACTGGGGTGGAGGTGAGGGAAGGGAAGAGTGAGGGGCAAACAAAGAGTGAGGTAGGAGGAGGATGGGGAGTAAGAATTGGGTTGGGCAGGTGAGCTTGGATAGAGGGTGGGGGAGGGGAGCATCAGGTGGTATTTACTGGGCACTGGTCTCCACTGAAGTGAGCATTTATGGTGCCAGGCACAGTGTCTTATGGGAAAATACGTCCACCATGCCACCTTCCCAGAGCTTTCCAGCAGGGGTGGCCTCTGTGTCTGCCCTTTCACTGTGAGATGAGCATGGTCATTCCCATTTCACAGACAAAGGAAGTGAAGTCAGGGGGTGGGGGGAAGAGTGAACACTACATGAGAGCAGGGTCCCAGTCACCCCAGGTGACTTGCCACCTGCCTCATGGGTCTTGAGTACCTGGCCAGGGCAGGTGCTCCAAGAGAGGACAGGTGGCAGCTGAAGTGTGGCCCGCCCCACCTTAGTGTCTGTCTGCCTAGAACTCACAACCCAGGCACGGTATAGAGGCCCAGGTGGACTTCAGTACTGGTCCTGCCGTGGCCTCCTCTGAGCCTTGGCTTCCTCACCTTGGCAATGAGGGTAACGATTTACCTGCTGTCAGGTGATTTTACAGCAGGAAACATTTACTGAGCACCTGTTTTCCAGGCCCTGTGCTGGGCTGGGTACTGTGCTGTCAGAGAAAGCAGGTGGAACAGCCTTTCCAATAACAGGTTGCTACGGGCCTCCTGAGCCTGGAATGAGATGCAGCCATCAGGGCTTGTGTATACAGCAGGTGCACCACAAATGCTATTCTTTTTTGAACTCTCAGCAGCTTTCATGGGCATCCTCAACCCATGCTCATCATACTGTCTAGGGCCTCCAGCCCTGAGAGGCAGCCCCACCCTTGCTGGCCTCCCACCCCTACTCTGGGCTTCTACTGAGACCAAGCCAAGTCTGTCACCTATGGCCTCTGCCACGGTTCCCTTGTCACCTGTGGGTCTGCTAGGAGGCTGCCGAAGCTATCATTTTCATTTCCCTCTTTCTCCATCAAAGAGGTGGCTGCTTCTGCATTGTCAGTTTGCCCTCATGCTAAGCCTGCTCCCCTTCAGCTCTGTGGTTGGGTCAGCCTCCTTGCCCCTAGCTTGGTGAGGCTGGCCCCTGGCACAGGGGATTTCGGGATCAAACCCTGGGGTGGCTCCATCCTCCCTTTGAGCTAGGAGATCTCAGGTTCCACCACTTACTAATAGCTGTGAATATCAAGCCTCAGTTTTCTCTTGGCCTCAGTTTTTATATTTGTAAAATGGGGCTAACCTGCTACTTGGTGGGGCTCTTGTGAGTATTAAATGTACCTTACCGGGGGGTAGAACTAAAGAATGCTGTAACACAAAGGAATATATAAATTTTAGCTGTTATAATTATTCTGCAAAACTTTGGCTCTTTGCCTGCCCAGCACACTTTCTCCTGCCTTCTGAAGTATGATGCATGTGGGGGTATGTGACCTGGTCCTAAGCCACTTCCCTATTCCATCCATTGGCTTCAGGGATTTTGGGGGGGTGGACATGTGATTCAATGCGCTGTGTTGGGGCTTTTGCTGGGAACACTGAGAAACGGTTTTTTGCTGCTTGAGTGGGATTTGAAACTGAGTTGGTATCTTGGACCATAGGAGAAAACTGTGGGAGCATGAAGACAGCAGGTAAAGGGGGTAGCAGCACTGGGGCCATCAGGTGAACCCTGAGTAAGCTGTTCCTGAAATACATATGTGAGATTTTCCTCCAGCCCTGCACCATTTATTGAGCACTGTTATGTGCCAGGAGTTGATCCGGTTTCCAGGGACACAGCTGGGAACAAGACATATGCTCCGGTACTGGTTTAGGACTTTGCACTTGCTGTTCCCTCTGTCTGGAGTGCTCTTCCCCTGCACCTCCATGGCTCTCTCTTGCACCTCCCTTAACTCTTGACTCACAAGTTATCTGCCCCTCAGCAACAGCTGCCCTGATCTCTTTCTTCAAAATTACATGCCGACATACATGCTTGCCCTGTTCTGATTTATTTAACTCTTTAGCACTTGTAACTATGAGACATCCTCTCTGGCTGTGGTCCCCAACCCCCAGGTCTTGGACTGGTACTGGTCAGTAGCCTGTTAGGAACTGGGCTGTACAGCAGGAGGTGAGAGTGAGCGGATGAATAAGTGAAGCTTACTCTGTATTTATAACCACTCCTCCTCACTCACATCATTGCTTAAGCTTCACTGCTTAAGTTCCGCCTCCTGCCACATCAGTGGTGGCATTAGAGTCTCACAGGGACAAGAACCCTTCTGAACCCTGCTGTTAACTGTGCAGGCGAGGGCTCTAGGTTGCATGCTTCTCATGGGAATCTAATGCCTAATGATGATCTGAGGTGGAGCTGAGGCAGTGATGCTAGCAATGGGACCATCTAGTTGCAGGAAAACAAGTTTAGGGCTCCCACTGATTCTGCATGATGGTGAGTTGTCTAATCATTTCATTACATTTTACAATGTTATAATAATATAAATAAAGTGCATGATAAATGTACGTGCTTGAATCATTCCCTAAACCATTCCCCACCTCCTGGTCCCTGGAAAATTTTTCTTCCATGAAACTGGCCTCTGGTGCCAAAAAGGCTGGGAACTACTGCTCTATGAAACATTTATTTGGTTAATTCTCTGTCTCCCCCGTTAGAATGTCAGCCCAACGAGGGAAAGAACCTCCATTTGTGTTGTTCAGCAGACCCACAGTACCCAAAACAGAGCCTGGTCTAGACTGGGGGCTCCCTGTTGCATGAATAAGCAGCTTTAAAAGGGCTCTCTTGAGGAGGTGATCATGTCATGGCAGTTTGAAGGATTCAGAAGAAGCCAGCCATTCGAGAAGCCCCTTAGGGAGGGCACAACATGTGGCTGTTGTGTCCAAGCAACTCTTTTCTGACTAACTTTTTATTTCAGGGCAAGGCGGTGGTCACTTTCACAGCGAGCCTCCGGCGCTGCGCATGCCAGCATGCAGTACTCCAGGCTGCCCCTGGAGGGCGCAGGGGAATCCCGTTGCTGTACTTGGCCACGCAGTCACTAGTACGCTACAGAAATTGGGAAAATGAAGAGATGACAAGATGGCAATAATGGAGCATTTGCTTTCAGGCGTGTTTTAATTTTCACAACAGCGCTATGAGGTAGAGACCATCATCATGCCTATTTCCCAAGCGAGGAAATTAAGGTACAGAGAGGCCACGGAACCTGCTTGAGGTCCCTTGGTGATAAGTGGCAGAATCAGAAAAGAACAAGGAGATAAAAGCCACCGTTTGTCCACTCAGAGGGAAGGTGGTTGAGCTGTACACAGTAGTGTGGGAAGGAATCCCGGAGGGATCAGGGTGCTGAGGTGTCACCCCCTCCGGCAGGCTGGAGCCTTCACCCTCACTTCCCAGCAGTGGTCCTACCCTGCCCAGTCTGAGGACTGGACAGCCTTCTGGTATGAAACCACATTTAATCCAAGACCTGAAAGAGGATCAGGAGTCAGGTAGCTGGAGAGGTCGGGGAGAGAGTTCAGCCTGGGAAGCACCAAGGGCAAAGACCTGATAGGTGGGGGTGAGTGATCAATTTCTTCCGAGGCCCTTGGGGTGTCTGAAGGGAAACTGACCTGAACCCAGTGGGGCAAATACATCACAACTTTCCCATTCATTCACCTTTTCCTGTAAACATTCAGAAATTGAATTCACCTTCTGGCAGAACAGACAGCCTTATCTGCAGGCCAATCTCCATTATCTGCAGCTCAATCTCAGAACCAGCACCAGTCTTCCTTTGCAGTTTCAGGACCAGCCTCTGGGACAGGAAGAGGCAAGGATGTAGGACAAGGGCTGGAAGTCCCCTTCTCAGGGCCTGCTGACCTTGAGACTGGAAGCCCCCCACCCACACAGAGGCACCTGGCCCCATGGGCTGCAAATGCTGTCTCCTCTGGGGACCCCATGCTCTGCCTCAGCCTCTGGCTCTCCTCTTGGCCCCTCTGTAGAGAGAGATTTTGCAACCAAAATTTATTTTTTATTTTTTATTATTTTTTATTATTAAATCATAGCTGTGTACATTAATGCGATCATGGGGCACAATACACTATACAACCAAAATTTTGTTCTCTTACGTCCATCAGTGTGCCAGCTGGGGTCAGATGTTTGGCCACTGGCATCTTTTAGTTACCCTGTCTGGGCTTCACTTATCCCATCTGGTAAATGGATTCAGTGAGTCTTTAATTATAAAGTGTTTACAGCACTGTCTGGCACATGATAATGCCACCATTATTATTGCATATTTGTATTTATGTAATTCCAATGGTGTAGTTTCTCCTCTCTTCAGTGTTCTGGAGTCTCCTCTCTCAATACTCCAAGAAAACAGTATCCACCAGGGACACAAAGACTTCCCACATTCTGAGTTTAATGATGCCTGCAAGGGAAGGGAATGATTCTAACAAAAATAGTTTTAGGAGAATTTATGTAGGAGAAAGTATCCTAGCCAGGAGCCTTCTTGGAAGGGGTATTCAGATAGCCAGAGGACAGGTGAGCCTTGGGGAAGCAGTCCCCAACAAGAAGACCTGGAGTGGGGCACAAAGGAGCCCACTTCCCCGGAGGCACCAGGACCAAGAGCCCAGGGCATCCCACACAGGTCCTTGAGGCCCGCTGGTGGATGAGCTGGTCAGACCTCTCCGAGTGTCCCCAAGAGGTCAAGGAGGTGGTAGGTGAGAAGTCCCCAGATGTCTTGGGGCACATGAGGGAGAGATGGAGCCCTGTGAGAAACTAGTATCTATGGGTGTGCATATGAGGTAGGAGCCCCTTGCCCAAACGGGGTGGATGCCCTTATATGGGGTGCACAAGTGTGAGGGAAGAGAGGATGAGGAAGAGGCAGTGATCAGAGTGGGATGTGGTGATCAGCCAGGTGCTGCATATGAGGTAGGGTCCAAGTGGGGCTAGGCTGGGGTAGGGTGGGTGCTGGGGGTATACCCCATCTCCATGTCTCGACTGTATGGCTGACTCCTCCTGGAAGCCTTCCTGGCCTCCCTCAGGCTTCACTGGGGCTCCTCTGGGTACACACAGTGCCCAGTCTTCTGCCGTGCCAGGCCTGGCCTCCTTGTGGACCCAGATGCCACCTCTAGCCTGGGAGCCACCTGGTGGCAGGGATAGGCTGTCATTGCTGTTCTGAGGCCTGGCACGTGGCAGGAGCGCTGAACCTTCAGGGTGTAGGCTAACTTAGTGGGTTTCTCCTTCCCTCCAGCTTTAACCTGCTGTGGAATAAATAAATCACTCCTACGCTGGTTCAGCCAGGGGAAGGCCCCACATCGATACCCCTTAGAAAGAGAAAGTGGGGGCATCTCAGTTTCCAGTGCACCCTGGAGATCCTCCTCCCTCCCCCATTCCAGCACACGGGTACCCCCTTCTTCTCCTCAGGCTTGGGGGGCTGCTGTTGGAATCATTCTTGCACAATTCCTGCCTTTGGCCAGCCTCGCCACCCTTTTTAAGTCCCATCCCACTGCTGGGGAAGGCACTGTTTGGCCCCGGAAATGCTCTCTGCTCTCTCCTGAGCACGTGGTCTGCGATTTTCCTTGAACACAGCACTTTGTGACTTTGATGTGAACTTCAAGCACAGCCCCCTTTCCTGTCTTCACATCAAGGAAATAGGTTGAGCTTCAGAAAAACTTGCTGACGAGAGAGCACACCCGGTCTCCTGGCCCAGATACTGCCGCTGAGCTGTCCAGGTGAGTGGCTATCCTTGGATCTTCTGCCTGTGTCTTCCTGCCATGGCCACCATAGAGGGCTCTGGGACACCTGGCAGAGGGTGAATACACCCCCAAGTGAGAAACCCTAGCTGGGTGTGACATCCGTACACTGGGTGTGGGGAAGGTGGTGCAGGCCTTCTGGGCTGGGGTTCAGGCTACCGGAAAACCCACATTGGCATCTTAAGCTCCAGCTCTTCATCTAGAACCAGCTATCTGTCAGTGTTGGGAGCCAGACACCCCACCAGTGACCTGTCTGCCTGGACATCATTTGCACATCCCTAGGTAAGTCCTGCATAGGTGGAGTGGAACTTGGCTATGGTCTCCAGGGTTGGCCTATATCTGGTACAGGTGGACTGGGAGTCAGGAGACCATTGGGGACGACCAGGAGGGCCACAAAACTGGGATGGGTAGTGTCTAGCTGGAGAAGAAGGCAGACGTGACTTGTGGCTACCCTGTGGGAAGCAGGTCCCCGTCCAGAGTGTCAGCTGAGCAGTGGTGCAGGGGAAACAGGTGCCTACTTAGTCTCTGGTCTGCTGGGTCTCATCAGGGCTGTATCCTTGGCTTAGGAAGCAGAGAAATCTCCAGAGAAAGCAATGTGTATTCTGGCCCCCAGGTCCTGTGAATATAAGGCTAACTCAACAGGGCTGTGAACTTTAACAACAAAATGCCAATGCTTCCTGGGAGAGGGCCAGAGTAGGCTTGAACCTCTAGCAGGCAAGTTCATGTTAAAGGGGGGAGCTGGAGAGGTGAAGCCCCAAATCACTCAAGTTCTGCTCAACTGCTGTGTGTCCCTGGCAAGTTGCTTGGCCTCCCTGAATCTCAGTTTGTGTGTCCACTAAGTGCAGATGCAAATATTGGCATCTAGTGAGAGCTTGGTTACTGGCTGTTGGGTGAGAGTGGTTCAGGTGTCCTAGGCAGGACTAAATCTGAGCAGGAAGGAACAGGGGTTCCTGCTCAGTGAGTGAACAGCTCATGGTGAGTTTCATTACTTTTGTCTTGGCCAAGGAAGCAAATGCACAATAGGTGTTTAACAAAGACCTGCTGAAAAATTAAGAGTCAGGAACTTCCAGGATGGAAGGTCTCTAAGTGCCACCTGTGAAGATTTTCCTTCTGCTGAATCCAGAGATCTCTTTCCTTTGCTCATCTGTCTTCTAACCCGTATGGTCCTGGCAGGGACTCTGGGCAGGCAGCTGGGTGGTGTTAATGGGAACATACTGAAGCCAGGTTTCCTGGTTCTGCATCTGGCTCTGACACCAGCTGTGTGACTTTAGGCAAGTTACTTCACCTCTCTGTGCTTCAGGTTCCCCATCTACAAATCCTTCTCTCCCAGGGTTCTCATGAGGATTAAGTGAGGATTAATGCTTGGCATGTAATAGGTGTGAGATAAACATCTTGCTGTCATCATAGTTATTATTACCAGCTCTGGACAGACTTGGGTCTGGACTCCACAGTTCCCGCAGACTCTCCTAGGGGCAGCGGCCACCAGACCACTCCATGCTGACCACTCCCTGCCCCACCCACAGAGCAGAATTAAGGCAGTGTTCTGGTCCAGAGCTGATTATGTTTCCCTGGCCTCCAGGGACAGTTGATAGTGTCTGGAGATATATCTGGTCATGACTCAAGTATGTTGTGGCATCTAGCATATATAGTCTGTTAAGCATCCTACAAGGCTCAGGACAGCTCCTTGCTGTCCCCTGTATCAACCAAACTCTGTCCTTCCAGCTCACACCACCTTTCTCCATCTCCCTTTCACAGTTACAGAGTCTGAGACCCAGAGAGGAAAGCTCCTTGATGAGGTCACACAGCTATTGGAAGCAGGCAGTGGAGGCTGGGTTGGGGTGCTGGCCTCGCTGTGTGGGGGTGTGGAGGGACATTGTTCAGTCAGCAAGCAGACACTTACAGAGTCTGCTGAATTTGGGAACCTGACTCCCAACTCTCCAACAGCCCAAGTCTCTAGGCCTTGACTGTCAAAGACAGCTCAAAATCCAGGGACATGATGGGGCAGCCCAAGGTTTGTGGGGATGTGGGAGCCTCTGGGGACCAAGCTGAGAGCCATGGATTCTGCCCTCCTGAGCATTCACTAGAATGAACTGAGTGGCTGCTGGGCCAGAAGGACCTGGGTTTGAGTCCTGGATGCTGCTTTCAGATTACGTGATTCTGAACATGACATTAACCTCTCTGAGCTTTGCTTTCTTTAGCTGAGGAAGGGGGATAAGGGTTCTCATTTAATGGAGTTGTGTTGAGGGTTAGATTCAACAGGTAGTGCTCATAAAAGGCTTGGTACAGTCCTCAGCCCAGAAGTTCTGTGCTGGTTGTTACCATCTGATAGATATTTACTGGGAGGAAGCAGGGTGGTCGTAGAAAATAAGATAAACAAGCTCTCTGTCTCGGAGAGCTCAGCCTGGTCAGAGTCAGAGGAGCAAGCAGACAGCAGTCTTCAGGCTGTGACGTGAGAGAACATATGGGCCTTGGGAGCCCAGTGGGGGAGCCTGACTCACACTGGGGAGGGAATGGGAATCATGGAAAGCTTCTGGGAGGAGGGGACATTGGGGGGGGCCCAAAGCATGTAGGTGGGTAAGAGGTATGGGCACTCCTCTGGGCAGAGGGACCAGCCCATGCCCAGGGTCCTCCGGGTTGCTCCTCTCATCTCCCACCATGGTTAGTGGAGAAAGCCTACAGTGGTTCTCAACCTGTGGGTGGCGACCCCTTTGTAACAATGAAAATACATCCTGCATATCAGATATTTACATTACAATTCATAACAATAGCAAAATTACAGTTATGGAGTAGCAATGAAAATAATTTTATAGTTGGGGGTCACCACAACGTGAGGAACTGTATTAAAGGGTCACAGCATTGGGAGGCATTAGGAAGGTTGAGAAGCACTGCTATAGACCCACCATTTATCCTCTCTGCTAAGGACTCCACCGCGGCCACTTATTCCTCGCCAGGCTGTCAGGTTCCAAGGACACGTAGAGGTGTCTCCACCCTTCATAGCAGACTACCTCCCTTTTTAGGCAGCCCATGTCTGTAGCGTCTGCATACCGTGAACATGTATTTGATACCTAAGTGCCTTGCTGGTCTAGGGAGGGGAACAAGACAATCTCCACTCTCATTCTAGCAGGAATAAAAGTAACATGTTATCAAGTCGATACAATCTCGTATTTTATGTCCTGAGGAGCAATAAAGTTGGACAAAGGCTAGAGATAGAAGGGGGTGCTATTTTTAGAGAAGGAGGTCAAAGAAGGCCTCTTGAAGGTGACATTTAGATAGAGACTTGAAAGCAAGTGGAGGATGTTGGGGGAAGTGTTATCAGGCTGAGGGAACAGGCAGTGCAAAGGCCCTAAGGTTGCACCAGACTTAATTTGTTCAAGGAACTGAACAAGTGACCCAAGGAGGCCTGTGTGGCTGGAGGAGAGTGAGGGCGCAGAGGCGAGGGCTGCATCATGCAAGGCCTTGGGGGTCCC
Source organism: Loris lydekkerianus (assembly GCA_963574355.1). Taxonomy (NCBI): domain Eukaryota; kingdom Metazoa; phylum Chordata; class Mammalia; order Primates; family Lorisidae; genus Loris; species Loris lydekkerianus. Next base: position 18,940 of record CAUYPK010032553.1, on the reverse strand, counting down.
TTTGAAGACTTGAACTTTTACCCTGAGTGAAGTGGGAGCCTTAGAGGGCGGCAAGCAGAGGAGACCCCAGGCTTGGTGCTTGGCATGTCTCATGTTGTGGAATCACTGCAATCCCCCAGTGACGGACACTTTTGCTGGCACCACTTTCCAGGTCTATAGAGTTTACCTCACTGCCATCATGTGGTGGGTCCATGATTCGAGTCTGACCCCTGGTGTCAGGAAAAATAGATAAATGACTAATTGCTGCCATGGTGGCTTATTGGGTAACCAAGTTGGCATTTTGCTGACAGACTCATGCTAATGCTGCCTTTGTTGGTGGGCACAGGGAGAACCTCAGCCTAGGAGTCAAGACCAGGAAACATGGCTTCAGGGGGCCCTCAGGGTCTCGAGCAAAGGCTGAGAGAGAGCCAGGAGCTAGAGCGGGGGCAGGATGGTGGTGGGTCTGCAGGCGGAGGTGTGGGCAGGGAGGGGCCGGATCCCATCCAGCAGCACCGTGGGTGCGGACCGGTCTGCCTTCTGGTGGGGTGGTGCGTGGAGCTGGTGCTTCTTCTGCCCCTCCTGCCAGGGCCAGAGGGTTGACGTGATCCCTCTGCAGCTGGACTGCCTCAGTCTCCCCTCTGGGCTGTCCCAGTGGGCATATAGTGGGGGCTTTTGATACTCAGGGTATGTTCCAGGAACAGTAGACCTTCCAGGCTCTGCTAAAGGGTGTGTGGAAGTTCAACATAGCTAAAAAGGGCCCTTCCATACAGGTCTTCTCAAAGCCTTCAGCGTGCTTTCCACGGTGTTTGAAAACACATTAGACCCCATGACTCTTTTTTTCCTTTGGAGCATGTTCGGGATGTCTGGGGTCTCTGTGGAACACATGTACTTCAATGCTGTCTTTACCCAAAGGAGACCCTTGAACGGTAGAATTTTAGGCAGGTACTCTGAGGAAGCATCCTCCTCCTCCTCCCAGGGTTTGGACTGCAGGAACAGGGCTGGTGTCCATGGCCCTCTCTGGCCTGATGCAGCCACCATAAACTCTGGGAAGGCCAAGTTAGGTCTCTGAACTTTGAGCTAAGAGGAGGCTGGGCTGGGGGATGAACAGGCCAACAGCCTGAGTCTGGGCTTCTAACCTGGTTCTGCCTGAGCCCTGGATAAAGCCCCTTGGGGCAGCCCAGGCACGACAGGCTTCACAGGGGTGACTCTTGGGGGGGCCACCGTGTGGCCTGAAAGCAGCTGCTCTCAGAGACACTGCCCGTGTCAACACTCCTGCTTCTCCCTCCCTGGCCTTTCACCTTCTGCCTCCTGCCCACCTTCTCTGGGCACTCCTGCATCTCTGGCACAGGGTCCCTGGGAACTTGGCCCCTTGTCTGACTAGTAAGGAGGGTTTAGACAGGCCTGGATGATGGGAGCAGGGCAGTGCTTGCTTTTGTGGTGTCCTTGCTGGCAGCGAGTGTGTGAAAAGTCCCTACCTCTGGGTGCCTTTGGCCTGGGCCTGAGGTGGCCAGTGCCCCTGCATCCTCCCTAGGCCAGCCTCCTCTAGCTCCTCTTCTGCCCTAACCCACTTCCGTCTACCCAGGCTGCACCTGCGGCCATTGTGGGGAGGAGCTTCTCAAACTGTGTCGCTGACAGTTTCCTGCCACAGCTTCCTGCCCTGGGAACAGCTTTGCTACCTACTCCCCTCCCCACTGTCCCTGGACAAGCCCCACCTGGCTGCCTGGCCCTGAGCCCTGAAGCTTTGTGGGCACAGTTCCATGAGTCTGAGAAGATCAGGGTCAAGGATAGGCGGCTGGATCTGGGGACAAGAGGAGGACAGAGGAGAGGCAGGCCCACCAAGTAGAAGGTGCTGCATGGATGAAAGTATGAAATCAAATTTGAAGGAGGGCAAGTAGCACAGCTCTGCTGGAGCAAGGCCCTGAGGACTTTAGATGGTAGGGTCTTGAGCAAGGGAGAGCTTGGGAAGTATTGTCTGAGAGCCAATTGCAGACCTCAGAGCTCAGCTCATATGGAAACAGACTGTGGGGTTCAGCCAACCACAGATACCATGTAAGTGAGATCTGAATCTCAGGTTGTATTAATAGAAACAGTGGTGGAGATCAAAAGATCATTTTGTGAGGTGATGCCAGCACAAAATGACCTCAGGCGAGAGATCTGGGCTGGAGAGAGGTGGGTGTGGCAGCATGTAGCCAAACCATACACAGGATGGTACACAAACCAAACACCCCCAGAGAGGGGATGGGGTGGGGGAAGGGAGAGAGAGCAAGAATGATCAGAGAGAGAGGAGGCAAGCCAGGGGAATTGTTAAGGACCAGAGAAATTTGTGAGGCTCCAGAAAGAGGGAGAGGTCTCCAGTGTCCATCACTCAGGGGAGCCAGTATTGAGAAGGGCACGAGTGCTTGCCTAGCTAGCGCCCACTACCTACTGGTGGTGACAGCAGTGTTGAGGAGTAGCCTGGGGTGCAGGGGCAGACTTCAAGGCTGGATGAGAGGGTGAGAGTGAAGGAGAAAGGAGTGTAGACAGTCCTTAATAAGTTTCCCTATCTCAGTTATTATTTTTAATACTCATTACATCTGCACCTCCCAGCTCATTTCCCCCCTTAATATAAAAAATTGATGGGCAGGGCCTGTGGCTCAAGGAGTAGGGCACTGGCCCCACATACCAGAGGTTCAAACCCAGGCCCAGCCCAAACCTGAAAAATAAATAAATAAAATAAAATAATTAAAAAATAAAAAATTGAGGTACAATTTACATCTAGTAAAATTTATGTACTATTTTAGCAAAAAATTCCAAGATTTGACAAATGCATACAGTTGAGAAACTACCAGCTCAGTCAAGTTACAGACTGTTCCCCCAATTTGAATCCTCACACCCCTTGGTAGTCAGTCCCTCTCCCCACTCCAATGCTGGCAACCACAGAGGAGCCCGCCTTCACTATGGTTTGAATGGGATGGCACAGCCTTCTGAGTCTGACTTTCACTCACTATGACGCCTTTGTGATTCATCCACGTTATTACATGTATTAGCATTTTGTTCCATTTTGTTGCTAAGTAGTAAATATTCCATTGTGGGGTATGGACCAGTTTATCTGTTCATCTGTTGAGAAACAGTTAAGTTATTCCCAATTTTGGCAGTTGTGACTACAACTACAGTAAGTGTCCCTGAATAGATTTTGTGTAAATTTCCATTTCTTTCAGGTAAGTAGTCTTCCCGACTTTTTATTTTTGTATTTCCTTACTTCTCCTCCTCTTTTTCCTCCTCCTCATCCTTCTTCTCCCTTCTCCATTTTTAGACGGGGTCTTTGTCACCTGGGGCTGGAGTGTGGTGGTGACAGTAGCTTACTACAACCTCAATCTCCTGGGCTTGACTGATCCTGCTGCCTCTGGCTCCCAAATAGCTGGGCTACAGATGCATGCCAGTATGCCTGGCTAATTTTTCTATTTTTTAGTAGAGATGGGTCTTACTGTTGTTCAGGCTGGTCTTGAATTCCTGAGCTCAAGTCATCCTCCTGCCTCAGCCTCCCAGAGGGGTGGGATTGCAGGCCTGAGCCACTGTGCCTAGCGCCTCCCCACTCTATGGAATGGAGACACGTGTCTCCAGGTGGTGACACAAATGCAATCCCTTATTAATCTCTGGAATGCCTGGCTGTCTGTAACTGTTGGGACATCCAGAACCCACCCACCCCCAACAAGCTTGGCCCTCAACTCCAGAGTTAGAATCCATCTGGCTAAAACGCAGATTCTGGCCCTTCCTCCAGCTACCCTAGCCCAGGCCTCCCCTGAGTCTCCTTCAGTATCTTCCCAGTCCTAGGGCCCGTCCTTGGATGCCCCTGGTAACCCAGGGCAGAGGCAGCCTTTCTCACTCCATAAAGACTTCCATTATACCCTCTCCTTATATTTGCATAACTAAGAAGGGCACCCTCGGGACCCTTTCTTGAACACAAACATACCCAGGTGGACTCCCACATGCTCTTTGAGAAGTTGCTCCTCCTCATTCCTCTGAACTTGGCTCAAGTGCTATCTCCTCAGAGAAAGTGACCATTCTAGCTACAGCGACCTCTTTTCTCTCTTAATATCACTCTACCTATTTTCCTTAGAATCTTGACCTCAATTGTAAATATTATTTGTGTTTCTTTCTTTGTTTAGCGCACCCCTCCCCCTCCTTAGCGCGCTGTCTTCCAGAGGGCAGGGAGGGACCATGCCTGTCTTAGGCACCCTTATCTCTAGCGTTGCACCTTGAAATACAGTCAGAATTGAACACGTGTTTGGGCAATTAGATGGTTCCAAGTATGGGTGTGTGGGGACCAGCTGTGGTGTAGGGAAGGCCGCACAAGGTGGCGGCAGAGTAACGGAGGGGTTTGGGACTCCTCCATCTATGCCCAGCAAGCTGCGGCTCCTCTCCACGTTGACCCTGGCACAAAGCAGGCTCTGCACTGTCGGCGGGCTGAGGCCCTGACGTGCTTCCAATTCCCATGCGAACCCATAGGGTTTGGCGAGGCGCAGGGCCGCGCAACCCGCGCGGGGCGGCAGCGGCGATGCCGGACCCCGCGGCGCACCTGCCCTTCTTCTACGGCAGCATCTCGCGCGCCGAGGCCGAGGATCACCTGAAGCTGGCGGGCATGGCCGACGGGCTCTTCCTGCTGCGCCAGTGCCTGCGCTCGCTGGGCGGCTACGTGCTGTCGCTCGTGCACGACGTGCGCTTCCACCACTTCCCCATCGAGCGGCAGCTCAACGGCACTTACGCCATCGCCGGCGGCAAGGCGCACTGCGGCCCAGCCGAGCTCTGCGAGTTCTACTCGCGCGACCCCGACGGGCTGCCCTGCAACCTGCGCAAGCCATGCAACCGGCCGTCGGGGCTGGAGCCGCAGCCCGGCGTCTTCGACAACCTGCGCGACGCCATGGTGCGCGACTACGTGCGCCAGACGTGGAAGCTGGAGGTGAGAGCGCGGGGCCGGGGCGCGCTGTGGGGATTCGCCTTCGCCCGCCGTCGGATTTGGAATCTGAAGGGGGCGGCACCCGGGAGGAGGGGCGGCAAGGGACCTCGTCGTAGCTTTGGTGGCGATGATCTTCCTCAGAAGGTGGAGGGGCTCACTGCGCCCGGTGAGGGCGAGGCTTGGACTGGGGTCAGGGCCTGAAAAAACGGTGCGCGGGGCGAGCGTGCACCTCAAGGTAAGGCGGCCCTCTGGGACGATGGCTGAAGGCTTCCATGGTCTGCACGGCTCCAACAGCGCGGTGCGCAGCCACTGAGGGTCGAACCTTCAAGCTGGAAATGCGCTTGGAGCCAGGCTGGAAGGTGGGGCCTGGAGCCTGGTTCCTCCCTGGATGGATTGGAGAGGGGACTATGGAGATGGTGGCGGTTGTCTGCAACATCCTGCACGACGCACCCTAGGGACAGCTGGGTGGGGTGGGCGGGGGGTCTAATGGGACAGGGCAATCTGGAGGACCCTGGAGATGGAAGGGGGTTCCTGTGGCCACCTACAGTCCTCCTTGCCCTCCTTTCCTAGGGCGAAGCGCTGGAACAGGCCATCATCAGCCAGGCCCCCCAGGTGGAAAAGCTCATTGCCACAACGGCCCACGAGCGGATGCCCTGGTACCACAGCAGCCTGACGCGGGAGGAGGCTGAGCGCAAGCTCTACTCGGGGGCGCAGACTGACGGCAAGTTCCTGTATGTGGGGCCTGAATGTACAGATGGGCTGCGAGGGGTGTGCCTGTGCTCACATGTGCTAAGAAAAGTAGTAGCACCTACTAGGAGAGCCTTGGTAGTTGGTTGGTCTGGGCTGGAATGCAGATTTTGTCACCTACTACTGGCTGGGGAGACCCTGGGCAAGCAGCAGAACTTGTCTGCCTTTAGCATTTACTGAATACTTACTGTGTACCAGTCACCGAACAGGCACCGAACCAGGCAGATGCAAGTACCTGTCCTCATGGGGCAGGTAGACAAAATACAGAGTGAATCAGTAAAATACGGACTGTGCCAGATCATGGTTAGTTCTATGTGTGCGGGTGGGGAGGAGATTGCACTTTTAGAGTAGGTGGCCAGAGGAGGCCTTTCTAGGAAGCTGACTTTTTTTTTAATAGACAGAGTCTCACTCTGTTGCCCTGGGTAGAGTGCTGTGGTGTCATAGCTTTCAGCAACCTCAGTCTCTTGGGCTCAAGCAATGGTCTTGACTGGGCCTCATTGGGACTACAGGTGCCCACTACTATGCCCTCCTAGTTTTTTCTACACTTTTAACAGAGATGGGGTTCTCACTCTTGCTCAGGTGGTCTTGAACTCCTGAGCCTAAGCAATCCACCTACCTTGACTTCTCTGAGTGCTAGGATTACAGATGTGAGCAGCTCTGAGGAGCCGAATTTTGAGTTAAGAACTACAGAAGGTTAGAGTGAGCTATGTAGCTTTCAGGTTGAAGGGTGTTCTTGTCAAAAAGGATGGCAAGTGCAAAGATCAGGAGGCAGGAACTTATTTGGTACATTTGAGAAATATTGAGGCCAATTTGCCTGGAGCCAAGTCAGGAGGTTGAGACTGGGAGGCAGGGAGGTGACTTCCCTGAGTGAGGCAGGAGCCCTGGAGGGTGTGAAGCAACTCCCTCTAACTGTCCTGTAGATGATAGCAGTATCTACCCAGGGTCTGTTAGAAGGATTATGCAAATTAATATATGTAAAGCAATAGAATGGTGTCTGTGTGAAAAATGTATTCAGTGTTAGGTCTTTTTTTCATTTTCCTTATTTTTGCCCTCTACCACTGTGACTCTCAGTTTGCTCTTATTATATGTGGGTGAATGTGTGTGTTTGTGAGTTTATTATTGTGAAAGAATCTCTAAAACTATTTTAAAAACTCTTCTGGGTGTTTGAAAGTCCTGCTGGGGCTGCTGCCCTCTGGCTTGGACACAGGTTCTTTTGTGTAACAGATGTCATCCAGATGTCAGCTGAGGTCGCTCTGGCCTTCAGTTATAGAGAAGCTTGGTGCTTGCTTTTCTCCCATGACCTCAGGAGGTCCAATATTTTCCCCTAAGAAATCTGGAGGAACAGTTCCCGATGCCTCCTGTCCCCTGAGAGCTTCTTGCCCCGATACCCTGCCTAGTGGAATCCTCACTATCACCTTTCTCCCCTCGCCCACTTGGAGGAGAAGACCACTTCCCTTGATTTCTCCACCCATGTGAGGCCTACCCAGTTGCTAAGATCTCCCACAAATGCATTTCCCTCCCCAAGGTTCTGTTGTCGGCTAATAAAATATTTTTTTTCACCCTACCTTACAGATTTATTCTGTAAAGTGGAGTGAAGTTTCTAAGGCTTCTGAGGGAACTCCTGAATGCATGTTGCAGGTGATGCCCAGCAAGAACAGCTTTTGAACAACTTAAGATAGCGCTTTTTTCTCTAAGAGGAAACTTTGCATTTCAATCAGTTAGCTTTTGCTGTATAATAAACTGCCCTAAAAATTACTGGCTCAAGGGCAGTGCCTGTGGCTCAAAGGGGTAGGGTGCTGGCCCCATATCCCAGAGGTGGTGGGTTCAAACCCAGCCTCAGCCAAAAACTGCAAAAAAAAAAAAAAAAAGAAGAAGAAGAAGAAGAAGAAGAAAATTACTGGCTCAAAACAACAGTTTATTAATTCCCATCATTCTGTCAGCCAGTTGCACAGTTCTTCTGGCTTGGGTTAGCGGGGCTGGGACTGAATAGGTTGGGATGGACACGCTCATGTGCCTGGCTGTTGGCTCAGTGTGACGAGGATGAACTGGCTCAAGTGCTGTTGTCACCCAGCAGGCTAGCCTGGGTGCACTCATGTGGTGGTGGTTATAGGGTTCCCAAGCTTGGTGTTGAGTTTCTGTTGCCATTTTAAAACTTAAGGTTGTGATGTAAAAGATATTTTCACATGACAACTAGTCACTAGAGACCATAACCTCTAGGCTAGCCCACCAGTGTAGTGAGGGAAGTGATTTTCTATCTGTAGGATATTTGTGTTTCCTGTTTTGTTGTGAGGTTCTCTTCTTTGCCCTTTGGTGCTCCCTCGTCACTCCCACCTCCTGCTCCGATTTACTGTGTCTCTATATATCCTCAGATTGTTGTGGGCTAGCCTGGGAACTATACCACCCTTCATTGTGCTGTTCTTTGGGGAACATGCTGTTGAGGAATGAATGGGATGGTCGCAGTTGACCCTGTGCCCTCACTCTGGAGATATATCCCTGTTCCTTTGGCCAAAGGAAGGGCCTAATTGCAAGGTGGGCCCATATCTGTCTCATTACCCTATCCCTGCCCTCAGAATAGTGCCTGGCCCATGGTTGAGACTCAGTAGATATTTATCCAGTGAATGAACATCCACAGACAGGTTCTAAGTCCTGTCTGAGAGTTTGCATGTTGGAGGGTGCCCACTTGGCAAGCCGTTAATCCCTGAGATCAGTGGTCAGTGCTTCCAGCTTCCATAGCTCTGAGACCTCCAGGCCAGCTTGCCTTCTCTCCTTCACTGGAAATATACACTGAACCCTGGAATGGAGCCTCATGCTAGTGACTCAGAACAATGGTTCTGTGGGAAATGTTGACTGGTTTTACTGTGAGATTTAATGCGAGGGTGGTGGTATCTGACTAAATTGTTGTGTGTACTTGGGGCAGGTAGGAATGGGTGGACAGGTTCTTACTCCACTTGGGGGAGCTCAATTTCCATCACAGACATGGAATATTTCTATATTTATTTTGACAAATTTCCAACCAGACAGTAACCAAAGTTCTCATTCTATCAAAGCTTAATCTGTTATGATTACTGCTCAGTTTATTGTGATGAAAAAGTGCACTGTGAGCTAGTCATGGAGTTGTGCTTTGCTGTGTGGGTCTTAGGATAGAAATGACCTTCTTTCCTCAAGAGAATGGCTTTAAGCCTACCTGTTGAAGGCTGTGTGTCTGCCATAGATGGCTAAGTATTCTTGCATGGTCGTCCATGTGTGTGGCTAAATGTATCCCTTGATGACCAAGGGACCTGTGGATGACTATGTTCTCCAGTGAATAGCATGTGTCTGGTATTCCACTGTGGCAGACCAGGTGTTCCTTTGTGGGTGGGTGTCCCCCAAGACCCATGGCTGAGCCTCCTCCAGCCATGGGTGACTGAGGGTCTGGTCATACTGGACTGAACATCACTGTGAATGGCCACTTGTATGCCCTTGGACAGCTGTGCATCTCCCTGTGAACATGCCTGTGTCCCCCACCCCTGCTTCACCCACTGGCTGGTTACTAGCTGTCTGAAGGTTGAGCAGAGCCTGGCCTCAGCTCCCCTAGTCCTTGCCACTTTTCCATGTTCTTTTTTTTTTTTTTTTTTTTTGAGACAGTCTTACTTTATTACCTTCAGTAGAGTGCTGTGGCATTACAGTTCACAGCAACCTCAAACTCTTGCCTCAGCCTCCCAAGTAGCTGGGACTACAAGCACCCACCACAATGCCTGGCTATTTTTAGAGACGGAGTCTTACTCTTGCTCAGGCTGATCTCTAATTCATAAGCTCAAGCAATCCACCTGCCTTGGCCTCCCAGAGTGCTAGGATTACAGGCATAAGCCACCGAGCCTGGCCTTCCATGGGGATTTTGGGGTACAGAACCCATGGGTGTATGTGTATGAAACTGAGACACAGTAGGAGGGCCCTAGGTGGCTGCTGGGGTGACATCCCTGCCACGCTGCTCTAGGCTGAGGCCCCGGAAGGAGCAGGGCACATACGCACTGTCCCTCATCTACGGGAAGACTGTGTACCACTACCTCATCAGCCAGGACAAGGCGGGCAAGTACTGCATTCCTGAGGGGACCAAGTTTGACACGCTTTGGCAGGTAGGCCACCCACTCACCCTGTTCTGGGGGAGGTGCTGTGCTTAGACGGGGCCCTTGGGGAGAGCGGGAACTCCTGCCAGCTGCCTGCTCCCCACAGCTAGTGGAGTATCTGAAGCTGAAGGCTGATGGGCTCATCTACTGCCTGAAGGAGGCCTGTCCCAACAACAGCGCCACCTCAGGTGTGTGGCAGGCTGGTGGGAGGGCGGCCGGTGGGGCTGCAACTGAGCCCCCACTGCTCACTGCCCCTTCTGTCTCCAGAGGCTGCTGCCCCCGTGCTCCCAGCCCACCCCTCCACCTTTACCCATGTGAGTCCACAGCTCTGCAGAGCTGGGGGCTGGGGCAAAGCCGGGTGGGTCAGCTCCCCGGGGAGGCTGGGATGGAGGGTGGGTGCCATGGAGGGGAAGAGGGTCCCCCTAGACCTGTCTCTGAGGACATGGGTCACATGGGAGGGGCTGGGAGCCCCCAGCTCGAGATTGCTGACTATTTTTGACCCTGTGACCTTTAGCCTCAGAGACGGGTCGACACCCTCAACTCAGATGGATACACACCTGAACCAGGTGAGCTAGTGGAGGTGTTGGGAGTGTGTGTGGGGCTCCTGCCAGGCTGGGCTGTGGGGTTTCACTGGGGACCACGTGGGTTGGGCTAGGCCTGTGGCGGCTGACTTGACCTGCCCCTGTGAGTGCGTTCCAGGATGGGGATACCTGGGGCTCCCTGTGCACACCACACATTTGTTGAGCTCCTGAAATGTGCCAGTCATGTTCTAAGGTCACCGTGTGAGCTCCTTGCACCCTCCCCGCATGCCACGTGAAGTGGTGTTGGTAACTACTCTCTCTGCCCAGGTGAGAGAGGCAGGGAAGTGCTGTCTGAGGTCCCACAGCCAGGCGGGGCTGGTGGTGGGTTTTGAGCCCGGACAGATAGGCTTCGGAGCCCGTGTTCCTAACACTCTGCTGTGGGTGCTCGTGTTTTCCACTTATCCACGTGTGTGCACAGAGAACACATCTGGTTACACGTGCACCCAGATGCTCACCTGTGGAGGTGTTGTAAACATGGCTGCATGGTGTGAACATAAACTTGGGCAGGCCTTGACAGGTGTGCAGGTGTGAATGTGCACACACACACACACACACACACACGCCACAGCTGACATGTTAGTGATGACACACGGATACTGATGCACTTGCCTCTAGAGTCCACTTGTTCATGGCTTCACAGGACACCCACAGCCATGACCAGGAGTGTGTGCAAGTGCATGCACATCAGTACACACATGAACACGCATGTGCACACATGTGCTGTGCATGCTCTTGGGGAACACACACTTGTAGGGGATGAGAATTTCCCCACACCCCACGGCCCTCTCCCTGCCCTGACCTGGGAGTGTGTGGCTGTGTGTGTGTGCCCAGCGCGCCTAGCATCTTCAGACAAACAGCGGCCGATGCCCATGGACACAAGTGTGTATGAGAGCCCCTACAGTGACCCCGAGGAGCTCAAGGACAAGAAACTCTTCCTGAAGCGTGAAAACCTCATCATAGCTGACATTGAACTTGGCTGTGGCAACTTTGGCTCAGTGCGCCAGGGCGTCTACCGCATGCGCAAGTATGGCCGCCCCTGTTGTGCTGGATGTGCTGCTGCATGCAGAGGGCAGTGGGCTCCCAGGCTGTGGGGCAGGAGCAGGAAACACTGGAGGATTCCCCAGAGAGCTCGGGACACCTGAGAGGGAGCCAGAGATGCAGGCCTGGGCTGGGAAGAGGCTGGCTGAGCACAGGCGCCCATCCCCAGGGCGGTGCAGAGAGGCCCCTGGCCCTACATCCACCAGCCACGATACAGGCTGCCCTGGAGAGGGAGACATTCTGAATGAGGCCTTCTTTTCAGTCAGTGCTGGGTGGTTCCTGCTGATGGACTTGGCTGCAAGCTGTCCTCAGAGGACACTCCTAGCAGCCAGGGAATGAGCTCCTTGGCCCTGAGCTGGGCAGGGAGCCAGTGTCCACCAGGCAACTAAGGGAGGAAAAGAGACGCCAGGTGGGTGGGAGCAGGGCTGGGGCTGCTCACCCAGAGGCCTCCCTCTCGGGCCCTCCTCCCGTGCAGGAAGCAGATCGATGTGGCCATCAAGGTGCTGAAACAGGGCACAGAGAAGACGGACAAGGACGAGATGATGCGAGAGGCGCAGATCATGCACCAGCTGGACAACCCGTATATTGTGCGGCTCATCGGTGTCTGCCAGGCGGAGGCCCTCATGCTGGTCATGGAAATGGCAGGCGGGGGCCCCCTGCACAAGTTCCTGGTTGGCAAGAAGTGAGCCCCCGGGGGCTGGGCCACGGGCTGGGTGGGGACCTTCAGGGCAGGAGGGACATAGGCGTGCATCCCCGGGAACGTGCCCATGCTTGTTCCCATTGCACACCACCCCTTGGGCTTGCACTTATTTTTACATCTTCATGGACACGCCCCATCCCCCTGAACATGCCAACACCCACACTCGGGCCCACCAGGCGGAGCTGCCCACCCTCAATTTCCCCGTTTATACCACAGTGGAGATGGCAGGATCTACCTCAGGGGGGCTTGGGGATTAAATGAGTCCACACTTGTAAAATGCTGAAACAGTGAGAACTTTATAGCTATTAGCTCCATCACTGTCACCCAGACTCTCTGGACCAAACTCAGCCTCCACAGGAAGCTGCCCATCTTTGATTGGAGCCTACCGCAGGGACAGCAAATGGCATTGTTTTTGTATTGCATGGTTTTACATTTTTAACGTGTTAAAAAAAAAAAAAATCCAGGACCTAAAACAAAGAAGAATATGTGACAGAGACCAGAGACCATATGTGGCCTGCAAAGGTTGAAACATTTTCTGTTTGGCCCTTTACTGAAAATGTTTGCAGCTTCATTTGTGTTCCCTTGTGCCCCAAACTCTTCCCCTCACAGACACGAACTTTTGCATACACTGCTAATGCCCACCCTTGCTGGTGCACAGACCCTCATGTGTAGGGAGTGTGTCCCTGGCTCATGCACTCAGTCACTGGACAGGAATTCACTGGGCACTTTGTCTGTGACAGGAACTGTTACTAGCACTTGGGATTTATCAGCAAATAAAAGAGGATAAGATCCTTGCCCTATATTCAGGCTGGAGAAGAAAGGCAATAAATAATCATTATAAAATCAGGAGTATGTTGGAAGATGGTGCTGTGGAAATGAGTGTAGCCACCTGTGCTGGGGTGGGAGGTGTGGTGAGCAGGGGAGCAAACTGAGGGAGGCCACCAGGCACAGCTCTGGGGGAGAGTACTCCCGGCAGAGGGCACAGCCGTGCAAAGGCCCCGAGGCCCCTGCCTGGTGGGGCATGGCAGTGGGCAGGGAGCTGAGGTGGGGCAGGTTGTGCAGGGCCTTGTAGGTATAAGAAGGGGGACTGGGACTTTTACCCTTGGGGGAACCTGGGGGGCTGTGAGCCGAGGAGCGGCAGGACCTGACTCAGGGCTGGGAGGCCTGGGCAAGGCTGGGAGGTCCAGGCAGAGCTGACTACTCTGGTCCAGGTGAGTGATGATGGGGCTGCCAGTGGCAGGGTGGCAGAAGCAGAGGTGGGATGAAATGGGGGATTCTGAGAGCTGCAGGCTTTGCTGGTGTATTTGGATGTGAGAGAAAGAGGGGAGCAGTGTGGATAGAACTGTTGGAGAAGATGAGGGGGAGCCCGCGTGTGCCTGTGTGTGTGCATGGACAGGCAGGGGTTATCTTTGAGGAGCCCCTGACAACTGAGGCACACCACGGGTGTAGGCAGGGTTGTGACTGTGGGGATGGTAGCCTGGTGTGTTACTTACAGTCCTGAGACTGGATGAGGCAGGCTTTTGCCTGCTTTGTTCACACCTGTCCCTAGTGCCACACCCAGCACATTGCAGGTGCTTGGAAGGCATCTGTTGAGCATGTGGTGATCTGGCCCCTGCTCAGCTGGGGCAGAGAAGAGGGCTTTGCTCCCTGGGACTCTGTGCTGTCTTATCCCAGCTTCCCCCTTGCTCTGTGTCCCAGGGAGGAGATCCCCGTCAGCAATGTGGCTGAGCTGCTGCACCAGGTGTCCATGGGGATGAAGTACCTGGAGGAGAAGAACTTTGTGCACCGTGACCTGGCTGCCCGCAATGTCCTGCTGGTGAATCGGCACTATGCCAAGATCAGCGACTTCGGCCTCTCCAAGGCTCTGGGTGCTGATGACAGCTACTATACTGTGAGCTCTGGCCCAGTGGTGCCCAGGGGGATTGGTGGGTGGGTGGTGGGTCCCCGAGTCCTGCCCCAGCAGCATCTCCTCCTCCTCAGGCCCGCTCAGCAGGGAAGTGGCCACTCAAGTGGTACGCCCCCGAGTGCATCAACTTCCGCAAGTTCTCCAGCCGCAGTGACGTCTGGAGCTACGGGGTCACCATGTGGGAGGCCTTGTCCTATGGCCAGAAGCCCTACAAGGCAGGTGGCAGGAGTGGCCAGGTGGTGGGTGGGGCAAGGCAAGAGGGAGCCCCTGGTTACTCACATGTGCCTTGGCCCTGCCCTGAGCAGAAGATGAAGGGTCCTGAGGTCATGAACTTCATCGAGCAAGGCAAGCGGATGGAGTGTCCATCGGAGTGTCCGCCTGAATTGTACTCACTCATGAGCGAGTGCTGGACCTACAAGTGAGTCCCAAGTGGGAGGGGACCTGGCCGAACAACCTCTGGGCCTGGGGCAGGAGGTCCTGATGCCTGATGAGTGGGTGTAAACGTAGCTCTACCCAATGGCATCCCACCCGGAGACCCTCATCCAGCTCATGGCTTTTCCAGCCTTTAGTACCCTTAGTTTCCTCCTCTTGAGTTCACCTGTGAACATACTGGCTCCCTGCTGCCCCAGTGGGAAACACCTTGCCCTCCTGCCTAGTGACATACTCCCGTGTCTAAAACCTCAGTCCCACCAGGGAACTCTCAGCACAAGGACCCTGCAATTCTCAAAGAAGTCCATACTCTGTCCAATGTATGATGACACCAGTGCTCAGGGTGTCGGATAATTCTCCAGTATCGGACATGTCAGGGCCCCACCAGCCAGCACTCTATGCCTAATTCCCAGATGAGCCAACCCTGGGGTATGTCAGTACTTGATAGGTCAGTACCCTGCCTCTGGTTGAAGCCTCACACATGAACATCCCAACTTCTAACCCCATCATTCATCTCAGCTTCCCATTAGATGACAGGCAACACATACACAGACAAGCTGACATCGTCACTGACCATGCAATGTGTGGACTTTCCAGTGTTTGGTACCCTACTGGCCAGTGCTTAGGTACTGAGGCCGGAACACTCTCACTGATCAGCCCACCCTTCTCCAACGTGTATTCATCCAGCCTTTATCAGGAAACACTCAGTGCACCAACACCCTAGCTCGGCATGGGATATTCTATACGGAGCACCATTAACACTCTAGCTCCTCACTGGCAAACCCCCCCACCCACAGTACTTCAACCTTCTCTTTGATTATGGGCCACATACTTATACCCATCTAAGCCTGTGTTGAGCATGTAAGTACCCCGGCCCTGGGCACACACTCATTGCTTCAGCATCCAGTTCTCCATTCCCTGTGGTTGATAGCCACTTTGAAACCCAACCATTTCCATTCCCTAAGTCCTCAGTGGTCAGAACTCACTCCCTGGTTAACCCAGCATCCTGTATGTCAACAGCAACACCCAGTCCCAGCATGCTCACGCCCAGTGTTCCACCAGCCCAATGGTCCCTCACTCGCCCACCATCCTGCTGTAGTCGGGTTCTGGGGTGTGGTCAATGGCTGGATCTACCCCCCACAGGTGGGAGGATCGCCCAGACTTCCAGACTGTGGAGCAGCGCATGCGGGCCTGTTACTACAGCTTGGCAAGCAAGGCTGAGGGCCCCCCGGGAGCCGAGGCTGCATGTGGCTGAGCCCTAGCTGCTCAGAGACTGTGGACCCCGTTCCTGCTTTTCATCTGCCCTCAGCCCCATCCTAGGCCTTGAGTTAGGTGGTCAGCTCAGTGCTTCTCCTACCAACTGGGCTGTGGCTGTTGCATCTGAGGCCTCATTCCCTGTCTGTCTCCTGTTCTCTCTGCCTGGGGAACAATGGAAGGCCCCGAGAAGGCCGGGCTGAAGGGGGAAGACCCTGGGAATCCTCAGATGGCAAGAAGTGCATCCTTGGAATAAACTCAGCTTCTCTCGTTCCTGTGTCTTCATTTTTCTGGGGTGAGGGGGGAAGCCAGGAGAGGGGGCCTAGGTTATGGGAAGTGCTTGGAAGTGACCTCCAGGAAGATGGTGCTGGTTTTCCTACTTCTCTGCCCTAGGAGCATCTTCATGTGAGTGAAGGGCTTAGGTAGAGTGGGGCAACTGAGGCTGGGTGGGTGTGGGGGCCAAGGGACCATGGGCTTGCATGGATTGCATGAGACGGGCACTGCCCTCACTGAATGCCCACTGGTTTCACCTGAGAAGATTTTAACAACAGCCTCATTCCACAGCCCCCACCCCGCTGGGGTCTTTACCACCTGGTGCCCCAATTGCTAGCTCCGTCCCACTCAGAAGAACATCCTGAAGTCTTGCTGCCTCAGTTTGCCCACATGGGAAATTGGGAAGCCCAGAACCCAACAGGTGTGGTGACATGGAGCTAGGACACTGTGTATCATTTCTGAGTGTGCACACCCCACACCTTTCCTCAGCTGAGTCTGGCTCCACCCTCAGCCACCGAGCCAGTGCCTGGAGCTCTTGGCAAAGTGATGGGCTCAAGGGAGAGGGTGGAACCTGCTTATCCAGAGGAAAGAATTGCTGGGGCTTCTGGGAAGCATTTTTTTGCTTTTGATTTGTGGTGTGACGCCAGGAGATCTGGGGCACCTGTTGCCATTTTATGGGCCTGTGGGTGTGGGACAGGAGCGGAGGCCCAGGTAGGTAATGGCAGAGAGGAACCCCAGAGCCTTGGTGACATATGAACACTTTCAAGCCAGGAATTGATGCTGTGACAGTACTATGAACTCAGATACAGACCTATTCTATTTACTAGACTTTACCATTAAGTTTAATAATTTATATGTACATTTAAATTAACATATTTTATTACTTAACCATTAATGACCTTCGTATTCTACATGGAATTTCATTTGGAGAACCCAGTTACACAGCCAGCCCCAGACACAGATTTAGCTACGTGCAGTGGTTTTGAGAGCAGGTTTGCAGAGGCTTGGAAAGGTTTGAGAGTTTCTAAGTGCACGAGAGCATAGCTTCCTGTGTTTACACTCAGAACAGATGATGAGGGGGCAGTGATTGTAAAGCTGAAAACATGCTACTGGAGTTACTTCAACTTTGTCATTCTGTGTGACTACTTGGAGATGTGTTTAAAATTTATAACAGAGATGCCTTGTAAACCATAACATATATTTGTGTTGGCAAATGCATGTATTGGTTTGTACATGGACTATCTTACTGAATTTGAATAACACTAACATGCAAACATTATTTTAATTAATTGTTTAAAAATTAAGAAAAATATTATATCAGTGGTACAGTTTAGAGGCTTCTTAAATTGTGCTGTTTGCAGATATTTCAGTTTTATTAAGAATTCACTTGTTACTGAACAATGACTTAACATAAAATATTAATACAGACAGTAAATACATTGTGACTTTCATTTCTTAAGTGGTCATTATTATTATTTGTTTCACTTAATGATTAGTGCTGAAAATAATTTCATTTTATAGGAAGGATCTATTAAAAAATGATCCTCTGGGCTCGGCGCCTGTAGCACCGTGGTTATGGTGCCAGCCACATACACCGACGTTGATGGGTTTGAACCAACCTGGGCCAGCTAAACAACAATGACAACTGCAACCAAAAATAGTCAGGCATCATGGCGGGTGCCTGTAGTCCCAGCTACTTGGGAGGCTGAGGCAAGAGAATCGCTTAAGCCCAAGAGTCTGAGGTTGCTGTGAGCTATGATGCTGTGGCTCTCTACTGAGGGTGACACAGTAAGAATCTGTCTCAAAAAAAAAAAAAAAAAAAAAGATCCTCTGGTTGTCAAATACTGTGGGAACTAACAGTGAATGAACCAATGAAAGAGGGTAATGCAGTTCCAGGCAAAGTCCCACGAGGTGGCACTGTTCCCTAAGCCAAGACCTGCTCAGAGCCTCATACCCATCCTTACCTGCTTTACCTTTGGACACAGGCCCCAGTCTCCTCCCTGGTCTCCAGGTCCCCAATCCTGTCCCCTGCAACTTCTGGACACTTGCAGCTCCGACCAAATCCCTTCACCCTCTTCCAGGGTTCCCCTGACATGCCCATGTCGACTCTTCAGCCTCTCAGCCTTTGCATTTACTGTTGCTTCGGCCTGGAATGCTTTTCATGCCATTTTACTGACATCCACTGGGGAAACTCATATTGGACATATAGATTAGCTCTAATTTTCCTTGGGGGCAAGTTACTTAATCTCTTTGCGCCTCAGTTCCTTCCCATGGGTTGGCTGGAAAGGGGGTAAATCCAGGACGAGTTAGAAAATCGGAAAGGCAATGGGGAGTCATAAAAGGTGTTTGAGCAGGGGAGGGTCCTGGAATATAAGGAGAGAAAGCCCTTTCCCTTCCTCTGCCCCTGGGTATGGGAGATCATCCTACACCTGCCCCATCCCTGTGTCTGTTGTCTCGGCCGCCCTGACCTTAGGCAGTTAAGAGCCAGCTTCTCTGCTCCAGGGCCCACCTCCCCCTTTCTGGCACTATCTGCCCTGAGATGGGGGGAGTGTGGCCAGCTTAGGTGGGGCCAGAGCCCCCACAGAGCAGGAGAGCATGGAGCTCCAGCCCCCAGTGTGAGTGCATCCTGGGCCCTCCCTGTGGCACCTGCCCTCCCCTTGCCTTCCTCACCCTTGGCCCTGTGCCCCTCCCATCTCTGCTGCTTCTCTGGATGGCTGCACTGCTTGACACTGACTAGAAAAGCCCAAGGCCCTCTGTCCCTCCCAGAGGCCTTTGCTGGGTGGGGAGCATGTGGTTCCAGAGCCAGGGAGGGTCCTGCTACTGTGCCGCACCAGTGGGATGAGGTGGGGGCACGGAGTGCAGGATCTCTGGGTCGCTCTAATGATCCAGGGGTGGCGAACACGCGGCTAGAGCCGCATGCGGCTCCCTGCCAAAATGAATTTTGGCTCTTTGCCTCTTATCATTATTTTGTATACTGTGGCTCTTTGCCAAGTTTGG
>CAUYPK010032552.1:0-26455 GCA_963574355.1 Loris lydekkerianus | reverse complement strand
CACAGTTTCTTCAGCCACTCCAAGCTTGGGCCCTGGGGATCCTGGGGATGGCTGGGCACATCAGGCATGTTCCCATCATCTCGGACGGGCACTGTGAGACAGGAGGGTGGACCACTGAGATCGGCAGCTCTCTAGGCCCTGGGTAGTTGTAGGGCGTGGCCTTGTTCATCATGCTAGAGTACTTGGTGTAGGGGCTGAGCATCGGCATAATTATAGCGAGGCCCCCAACAGTGAAGGACACGACCAGCACTGGCTCGTTGGCCCAAGCATTCTTGAGGAAGGCGGCGAGTCTAGCGGCCATCTTGGTCTCGGTGGCGGCAGCAGCGGTAACTGCGGCCGTGGCGGCTAGAACGCTGGGCGCCCTGGGAGTTGCGGTACCTGCGCAGCCAAAACAATTTTTTATTAGTCAAATTGATCTTTTACTTTATAGCTTGGGTTTTGTGTAATGTTTAGAACTGCTTTCTTTACTCTGAGATTAGTTTTAAAAATGCCCATTTAAAATGCCCATCTCAAGTACTTTTAAAATTTCTGTTTTACATTTGAATCTTTGATGCATTGGGTTTATTTTGGTATAAGAGTGAGGGCAGGGATTTGGCTTTATTTGTATTGCAAATAATGAGCCAGTTGTTTCAAAGTTATTTTATTGACTAATTTCTCTCCCTATTGATTTGAATACCACTTTTATTATCTTGTACATTTCCATAAGGTTTGTGCTCTTGAGAATTATATGGAGGAGCCTTTTTACTTTCCTGGGGTTTTAGCTGGTCTTGTGTCTTTGTGACTTTTCCTTTTGGAAAAGCTTGGTTTTCATACTAAATGATATCAGGTTAATGATAATCATTGCCTGAGGAGTGTGTTTTGGAGCTAAGGGAAGGGTTCAGAGCTGGCCCAGGTTCTCTGTGTAGAGACCATATCCATGGATCTCTCCTTTCTGGACTCCACATTTAGCTTTTACCACAAATACCAATGAAGACACAGTTGTAAAAATCAAAGCCCAGTTCAAACTTCGACTAAGCATGCTGGGAGCTACTTCCCCATCCTCCCATCCCAGGCTGTAGTTGAGAAAGAGTTCACCCTTGTTTCAGGAGGCCAAAATCATCCCACTAGCACCTGTATTCCTTAGAAACCATTTATTTGCAGAATGGAGAGGTGTAAGTTCCTGGGCACCTAGCCTTTGTAGGCAACTGGAGCTATAGCTTCCTTTGAATCTGTTGAAGGAGGAAAACAAAGGCATAGCTGCTCTTTATCTCATTGTTCCCGTCTTTAATCCTCGTGTGATTTAAGGGTATATTGTACAGCTTTCTTCTTAAACTATACTCTTGTCACCTTTGTTCAAGCACTTAATTTAAGGAGGAAATCCCCACAGAGTGTTTGAGGGAAAAGGGTGTGCTGAGGGAAACTGTCACTTTGAGGATTATCAGATTGTATGTTATCTCATTAAATCATAAGATGAAAAGGTCAGTACAGTGAAATAACTTGCCCAGTTAAGTATTGGCTGAAAGTACAGAGCTGGAGTTTGGTTTATCCTACTCCCAAGTCTTTGCTTTTTCTTTTAGACCAAACTGCCTCCCGAGAAACAGCTTTCAGGTTTTGGTAGCAGATTTAAAAGAATATTTTCTTTTGAATTTAGATTAATTGAGGTATAATATCTTACACACCATGAACCACACACTTTCTAGGGATATAATTGGAGGAGATTTTACAAATGCAGGCAGTCATGTAACTACCATACCTACCAAAACTTAGAGTATTTTAATCACAAGAAAAAGCTCCCGTGTGCTGCAATCCTCTTCTACTTTCAGCCAGCTCCTGACAACTGCTGATCTGATTTCTGTCCCTATAGTTTTGCCTTTTCTAGAATGTCATACACATGGAATTGTGCTGGATGCAGCCTTGTGAGCGTGGCTTCTTTTTCTTACCATAATGCGTTTGAGTCATCCATCTTGTTGCATGTGTCAGGAGTTCATTCCTTTTTAATGCTGAGTAATACACCATTGTATGGATGCACCATAATTTGTTTATCCATTCACCAGTTGGTGGACATTTGGGTGTCCAGTTTTGGCTATTACAGCTGCTATGATTTCAATTACAGATCTTTGTGTGGACATACGTTTTAATTTCTCTTGGGTAGATACCTAGGAGTAGGATTGCTGGGTAGCATGGTAAGTATATGTTTAACTTTATAAGAAATTGCTAAACTGTTTTTCAAAATGGCCATGTCATTATGCATTCCTATCAGCAATGTAGGAGAGTTCCAGTTATTCCACCATCTGAGACTACTTGGTATTATTGTTACACTGTAGCCATTCTAGTAGGGGTGTGGTAGTATCTCACCATGACACTCTAATGATTTATGACATTGAACATTTTTTAAATGTATTTATTTGCCACCTATATTTATTTTTTAGGAAAGTGTCTATTCAGATCTTTTGTCCATTTAAAAAATCGGATTGTTAGTGAGTTGTAAGAATTCTTTATATATTTTGGACACAAGTCTTTAATCATATATATATATATATATATATATATATATATATATATATGTATATTGCAGGTATTTTCTTTCATTTACTGCCTTGTCTTTTCATTTTCTTAACAATACTTTTGAAATAACAGGAGATTTTTTTTTAAAGTTCATTTTATAATTGACAAGTAAAAATTACATGTTTTATTATACACAATGGGATGTTTTGAAATACATATACATTGTGGAATGGGTAAATTGAGCTAATTAACATGTGAATCACCTCACATATTTTTTTGTGACGAGAACATAAAATCTACTTTCTTAGCAATTTTGAAAATGATGCATTATTATTAACTTTGTCACCATTTTATATAATAGATCTCTTGAAGTTCTTTCTTTCATTTAACTGAAATCTTGTATCCTTTGATCAACATCTTCTCTCTCCCTCATCTCCTGGTAATCACCATTCTACTCTTTGCTTCAATGTGAATCTTTTTTAGATTCCACATATAAGTGAGATCATGTAGTATTTGTCCTTCTGTGCCTGGCTTATTTCACCTATAGCATAATGTCCTACAGGCTCATCCATATTATTACAAGTGACAGGATTTCCTTCTTTTTAAAAGTGGATTTAAAAGCATTCCTTTATGTATATATACCGTATTTTCTTTAAGCATTCATTTGTTGATAGACACTTAGATTATTTCCATATTTTGGCTATGGAGAATAGTGCTGCAGATATCTCTTCAATGTACTGATTTCCTTTCCTTTTAGATATGTAGTAAGATTGCTAGATCATATAGTCATTCTATTTTTAATGTTTTGAAGAAGTTCAGTACTGTTTTCCATAATGGCTATACTTAGAAGAGCAGAAGTTTTTAGTTTCAGATTTTTTCCCTAGTATGGTTTATTCTGCATTCTTTTAAAAAGTCTTTGCCTAATCAAAGGCTACAAAGATTTTCTTCTATACTTTCTTCTAGAAGTTTTAAAGTTTTAGTTTTTAGTCATTATTTTGAGAAGATTATTTTAAAATGAGGCACATGAAGTAAAGATCTAAGGTTCATTCATTTGGTATATGAATGTCCAGTTTTTTTCACACTATTTTTAAATAAGATTCTTTTTTCTTCATTGAATTACCTTGTTACTTTTGTTGTCCTTCTGTGCCTGGCTTATAGGCTGGCTGCTAATCTGTTTTGGACTCTGTTCTGTTCCATTTATCTGCTTGTTTATCTTTACATCAATGTCATGTTGCCTCAATTCCTAGCTTTATAATAAATTTTAAAATTAGGTAGTGTGAGTCTTCTACTTTTGTTTTTTTGCTCTCCTAGGTCCTTTGCGTTTCCACATAATGTTTCAGAATCAGCTTGTCTATTTCTACAAAATAGCTGTGGGGATTTTGATTATACTGAATCTCTAGATCAGTTAGGGGGAATTGACATATTAATGATACTAAAATCTTTTGATCCATGAACACAATATATATCTCCATTTATTTGGCTCCTCTTTAATTTCTCTCATCAATGCTTTATAGTTTTCAGTGTACTCATGTCTTGTGTGTCTTTTGTTGCGTTCATTTCTAGATATTCATAGTTTTATATGCTATTTTATTTTCTTTTTAAATTAGTTTATTGCTGATATATAGAAGTATGATAAATGAGAAATGTTATTTAGTGGAGAAAGAGAGGTCATGTTGGTGATGGTGTCATTGTCTTCTGAAAAACAGGAACAGTAGTTGCAGGAGATTGCTAAGTACTCCATTTGACACTAGGCAGGTATTTAGGGTTCTCTTTGAGAGTGTTAACTCTTCTACCAAACTGTAGGTTCCATGACAGCAGGTGTTACTCATCTGCGTCCTTGGCATATAGCCTAATTGAAAGAAATACATTTTTAAAGAAGTTGTCTCCTAGAGATTTAGTACTGATCATTTATATTACCCCTTATTTTTTCCCAGTGCTTATTAGCATTCATAAATGTGTTTTCACATGAAAATAGTAAGGATTTATATTCTACTTTGATTACTAATACAGGTTGGCCCTAGAACATTTAATTCAGCTCGCACATTCAATACCGAATGAATTCACTTGCCATTTCTGGGATGTTAGAAGGGTTGTGAGGCTCTTTGATTAAAAAACAAAACAAAATGAAACAAAAACTTGGCAGTAAGCTATAAACTATCACGTGAGCATTAATTCATGAATTTATTAATTTACTCATCTGACATACTTCCATAGAGAAGTCACTAACTGCCAGCCACTGAGTAGATACTGGAGGCACAAAGGCTCATATGAGCCAGTTCCTTTTCCAAGGGTCTCCCAGATCAGAGAAAAAGGAGACAGATGTAAAAGGACAATTACAATGGAGCATGTAAGTGCCACATGGTTGTATGGGCAAGACCCTTCAGGGGCACAGAGAGTGGTGAGGGGTTGGGGAAAGCTTTCTGCAGGAGCCAAGACTAAGCTGAGTCTCTGAGGTCAAATGCAAATCATCTGTGAAAGTGAGCATTCAGAAACTGGTTCAGATGACAGTAAGAGAGAACTGGCTCACTCCTTCTGATGACCACTTAGAATAATTTGTAATTTGCATCTTCTTCCCTAGGTCATTGTCATTCTTAGCACCAAAGGCGTTGATAATGATATAAGAAATACCAGTTACTGAGCAGCTTCATTATGTTTTAGGCTAAGTACATGATGTACATTGTCTTATTTTGTTTTCATTACGACTCTGGAAGCTGTGATATTGGAGAAAACTGAGATTCAGTGAGAATGAGTGTCTAGCCCCGGGTTTTATAGCTCTTAAGTGGTAACATGAGGACTTGAATCCAGGCCTGGCAGACTTGAAACCTAGGCTTTCAGTCACCCCATAGTACTAGTCCCCACAATGATGGTGACAGCAGATTATAGTTACTGGTGATATAACTGTAACTATATCAGGGCTTAAAATGTGCTGAGCACTGGGCTAAGCAATTTATATTTATTCTCTCAGAGGATTTTCATAATTATCCCATTTTGCAGGTGAAAAAATTCAATCTTGGGTTAGGTCAGCTACTCACTATATATTAGTTATCAATTTCTACATTACAGATTACCCTGACTTTGGTGCCTTCACACAACAAACATTTATTATTTCATAGTTTCTGTAGCAGAAATCCTGGAGTGGCTGAGCTTAGTCCTCTTGCCTCAAGGTCTCTCAGAAAGTCAAGGCTACACTCAAACCTGTTTCTTGCTGCATGGGCCTCTCCCTAAGCTGCTTGAGTGTCCTCATGACATGGCAGCTGGCTTCCCTTCAGAGTGAGTGATTCTAGAGCAAGATAGTGAGAGCACATTTTCTAAGAAGCCGTATCTTTTTATAACCTAATGTCAAAAGCCATGTACCATTACTTCTGTATTTTCTTTGCTGGGTACAAGTCACTAAGTCTAGGGGAATTAAGTTCCATGTCTGAGTGTAGGAGTATCAAAAGAAGTTATGACCTATCTTTAAAGCACAGCTAGTAAACGGCTGATCTGAGATTCAAGCCCAGGATGTCTGGCCCCAGGCCCTGTGCTGAACCATTTTATTATATTGCTTCCAAACATTACAAAAAGCATTGTAGTTGGGTGCTGTGTGGAAAGAAACCTGATTCCTACCCTTTGGGAACTTCTATGATGTCTCTCTGAGAAAGTAAGATTGAAATATATCAATAACTGAATAAATGAAGAAAGATAAGAAATTAGGAGAGAATTGGACAAGTTGGAGGAACAGCCACAGAAATTCCAAGGGCAGGCTGTTTGGGCTTTCATGAATTCAGTTCAGATAGGCTTTCTGATAGAGCGAACTTTAAGAAACAGCACGGTGGAGAGAGATTTGCACTATTCTCAGCAATTCTCAGTAGTAAATGTATTTGCTAGCTAAGTCCTTTCCCAGAAAAGAATAGGACTCTACCTTGAGATAGCTGCATAGGCTAATAAGGGTGGTTTCTTCCCTGAGCTGTATATGCACAGATCATGCTGACACATTTCAGCCGGAACAGCTAATAGCATCATCTTGGCTCCCACACATTCACTACCCCGCACTTTCCCTGAGGCTGGGTTGCCATGGACAACCCAAGCCTGTCTCCCAGCCAGTCAGAACCCTCCTACGTTCCCCTGTTCCACAGATGGCAGCAGAGAAACGAGGTTCTAGGAAGATGCAAATGAAGCCTTTGGAAATGTACTGAACCTGGCACTTCTCACTATCATTCTAGTTCAGTTGGCATCTCTATTCAGCTCTTTAAAAATGGCACCAAAAAGCCATTTGGGCTGGAAGTGGGTGGCTTGCTCCTGAGTTGGGCTGTCCTGCTTTCAGTACATGGTGGTGGAAGCAGAAGGTCCTGGCTGAGTGAGCACTGCCCTTCTTCCATCTTGGTCTGCACTCTGAAAAAGACACCCTGGGGTCCTGGAAAAAACCCTTTATCACCCCTGGAATTAGTGGTAGTGTGCCATTCATAAGTCCCTAAGTGTTCTTTTCTACCTTTTATCAGGAGTCAGGTTTTTAGCAACTGCTTTAAATAACAATAATGATGCTAATGTTAATCTAACATTTAGTGTTTATTATTTACCAGGCACTGTGCTAAGTGCTTTATATCATTTAAGCATCCTGATACCCCTACGAGAAACATCCTATTATCCTGATATTATTAGTGATGAAAATGAGGTTTAGCAAGGTTAAGGTTCTTGCTCATGGTTATACCATGAGCTATTTAGCTACTGTGCTGACATTCGGGCCCAGATGTGTTTGATTCGAAAGCCCCTTTTTCCCACTCCTCTCCCCCTCTGGGCCTTGCTTTCATATTACCTGTTCTGGTTCTCAGACCCGTGTTGTCTCTGCACTTTGGCTGTTAATACTTGAGCACCTATTGCTCAGGAACCTGCTTGGACAAGTCTTCTGGCTCGACCTCGACATGCTCCTACGGATGAATTTTTGGTGTTAGCCCTGCGGCCCCACGCACCAGGGTAAGAGAGACTCTGGCTTCCTGCCCTGGCCCGAGGGACCGACTGGCTGGGCCTGCCTTCTGCCCAGCTCACCGGTCACGGAAGAGAGTTTGGACATATCCTCTACTCTTGCCCGATGAAAAAAGTGTGCAGAGCCCAAGTTGTTCCTCTCACCTGAGTAGAAATTCTAATGACCTGTGTGTTCCTAAGGTCAAGGCTAGGGTCTTGATCTATATGTGGGATGGAAATCTCTACACTGTTCATCAACTGTCTCTTTCCCTAGCTACTTTCTGGTACCTAAAGGCTCTCAGACACAGGATGGTTGTCATTTCATTGAGAAGAGATCAACATGCCTTCAATTCCACAATCACACTGTGGTAGAGTTAGAACCATCTGTGTGAAAGAGAGAAAAAAGTGTTAAGGTGGGAGTGATACTTCCTTCCCAAGGAATCAGGTAGTTTTTCCATGGTCTCACTAATCTTCCTAAGGTAAATGGCCATTTCACTTTCCAAAATGACAGTATTTTCCATGGAAAGTATCTAATACCCACCTGTGCCACAGTGGAGTTCAGCTCACCTGTGTTCTCTCAAGAGAACTTTCCATTCCCTGGAACTTCTATAGCCTTCAACACAGTGACAATTGAGATTTGGGATCACGACCCTGAGGTACCCTGCAAAACTCCTAAGCATGTTGCAGTTTATAAGAAAGATTAAATTATGATCAATCTAGCATAATTGTTAGCCTAGAACCAGTTCTTTAGTTTATTATGAGTCCTACATGATTAATAGTTCTTACCACAATTACCTGGGATAAATGTTAAAAATAGTGATCATTAAATAAGCTGATTTGAGTCAGTAATTTCTTTTAAAGGCATCATAAATCATTAGAAAATTAGGGTCTAGGTGTGTAGGGAAAAAAAGAAATAGGCCTGTTGAACTCCCCGGGCCTGAGCATTTCTGGAGTTTAAAATGACCTGCAGGAAAGAATGGTTCAAGTCTCTTCTTGCTCTAACATCCTGTGGTCTTCTTAAATAGCTACAAGATTGTAATTTCAGAGATGTAATACAGGTAGACTTTGGTAAATACTCATATTTGCCTTATTCATTGCCAAGATCAAGTATCTATGGAAACAAGTGCTCACTAGTATTCAAGATAGGAAATGTATTCTTTTTATTCTGCACGAGCAACACAGTGATGTGTATAGTGCTCCTTGGATGCTGGCTTCTTGCAAGACCTGCCATAAAAATTGGATTTCTTTTGACTGTGCTGGCTGTACTAATTTACACCTCCACCAACAGTATATAAGAGTTCCCCTTTTCCACATCCTTACAAGCATTTGTTATTTTTTGTCTTTTTAATAATAGCCATTCTCACTGGGGTGAGGTGATAGCTCATTGTGTTTTTGATTTGTATTTCCCTGATGATTAGAGATGTCATATACCTGCTGGTCATTTGTGTGCCTTTTTGGGATCATTTTTAATCAGATTATTTTTTTTTTTCTGTTACTAATTTTCTTATATATTCTGGATATTAACCCCTTGTCAGATGTATAGTATGCAAATATTTTCCTCCCATTCTTTCCTGTCGATTATTTCCTTTGCTATATAGAAAAGCATTTCCCCTATGTTTTCTTATGGTAGTTTCATAGTTTGGGGTTCTATATTCAGGAGCATTTCAAGTTGATTTTTGTATATGATAAGAGATAGAGGTCTAGTTTTATTCTTCTGAATATGAATATCCAGTTTTTCCAGCACCATTTATTGAAGAAACTGTCTTTTCCCCGGCATGTTTTTTTTTTTTTTTTTGACAGTCTGGTTCTGTCACCCTGTGTAGAGTGCTGTAGTATCATAGCTCACAGCAACTTCAAACTCTTAGACTCAAGAGATCCTATTGACTCAGCTGCCAGAGTAGCTGGGACTACAGGTACCCGTCTAAAAGCCCGACTAGTTCTTCTATTTTTAGTAGAGATGGGGTATCACTTTGCTCAGGCTGGTCTTGACCTCCTGAGCTCAGGCAATCTACCTGCCTAGGCCTCCCAGAGCACTAGGATTACAGGCGTGAGCCACCCTGGCCTTCCCAGCATGTTTTTGGTGCCTCTGTTGAGAATCACTTGGTTATAAATGCAATTCTCTGTTCTTAATAGTGTATTTTGAAGTCTGGTGGTGCGATGCCTCTAGCTTTGTTCTTTATGTTTAGGATTGCTTTGGCTCTTCTGTGTTTCCATATGGATTTTAGGATTGCTTTTCTATTTCTGTGAAGAATGTCATTGGTATTTTGATAGGAGTCATATCAAATCTTTAGATTGCTTTAGGTGATACGGACATTTTAACAATATTCTTTCAATCCATGAATATGGGATATTTTCCCATTTATTCATGTCCTCTTTAACTTTAATCAACAGTTTATAGTTTTCATTGTAGAGCTCTTTCACTTCTTTGTTTAAATTTATTCCTAGGTGTTTTATATTTTTTATAGCTATTAGAAGTGGAATTTTTTTTCTTGATATATTTTTCAGATAGTTTGTTATTAGCATATAGATATACCACTGA
Source organism: Loris lydekkerianus (assembly GCA_963574355.1). NCBI lineage: Eukaryota > Metazoa > Chordata > Mammalia > Primates > Lorisidae > Loris > Loris lydekkerianus. The sequence continues at coordinate 16,494 of CAUYPK010032552.1, read as the reverse complement.
TGTTGTATGATGATCTTTGTATACTGCAACTTAATTGTTTCATTTATTCATTCTAATAGCTTTTTGGTGGCATCTTTAGAATTTTTTAAATACATAAGATCACATTATCTGTAAACAATTTAAATTCCTCTTTTCCAATTCAAATGTCATTTATTTCTTTCTCTTGTCTGATTTCTTTGGCTAGGACTCTCAGTACTGTGTTTGAATAGAAGTGATGAAAGTTGGCATCCTTATCTTGTTCCAGACTATGGAGGAAAAGCTGAAAGCTTTTCCCTGTTGAATATGATGTTACCTATTTATCATATTTGGCCTTTATTATATTGAGGTGTATTCCTTCTATAACTAATTTTTTGAGAGTTTTTATCATGAAGGGAGGTTGAATTTTATGAAATGCTTTTTCTGCATCTATTTTAATAATCATGATTATTGATTCTTTTAATGTGATGTATTTATTGATTTGCATCATGTTGAACCATCCTTGTATCCCTGGGTTGAATCCCACTTAATCATGGTGAATGTGCTATTGAATTTGATTTGCTCATATTTTGTTGAGAACTTTTGTATCTGTGTTCGCTAGAAATGTTGCCCTGTAATTTTTGTTGTGGCCTTGTTTGGTTTTGGCATCAGGGTAATGCTGGTCTCAAAGAATGACTTTGGAAGTATTCTGACTCCTTCAATGTTTTGGAATGGTTTGAGAAGAATTAGTATTAGTTATTCTTTAAATGTTTGAAGAATTTAGCAGTGTTAGGCCATCAGGTCCTGGGATTTTCTTTGATGGGTGACATTTTATTAATGATTAAATGTTATTGGTATATTCAGATTTTTTTCTTTTTTCTTTTTAAGATTTTTTTAAATTAAATCATAGATGTGTACATTAATGCGATCATGGGGCACCATACACTGGTTTTATAGACCATTTGACACATTTTCATCACACTGGTTAACATAGCCTTCCTGGCATTTTCTTAGTTATTGTGTTAAGACACTTATATTCTACATTTACTAAGTTTCACATGTACCCCACCAATCATCCTCCCTACGCCCATTCTCCTCCCTCCCTCCCCTCTTTCTCCCCCTTCCCCCTATTCTTAGGTTATAACTGGGTTATAGCTTTCATGTGAAAGCCATAAATTAGTTTCATAGTAGGGCTGAGTACATTGCATACTTTTTCTTCCATTCTTGAGATATTTTACTAAGAAGAAAATGTTCCAGCTCCATCCATGTAAACATGACAGAGGTAAAGTCTCCATCTTTCTTTACAGATGCATAATATTCCATGGTGTACATATACCACAATTTAGTAATCCATTCGTGAATCAATGGGCACTTGGGCTTTTTCCATGACTTAGCAAGTGTGAATTGGGCTGCAATAAACATTCTGGTACAGATGTCCTGTTTATATTGTCACTGCTCTTTTGAGCCTTCTCACTCTCTTCTCTTGAGAATGCTACATACAATGACATTAATAAAAGGGTAGCATAAATTTTTCTTGAATTAATGAATGTCTGCAAAAAGTAATTTGGCTAGATATGGAAATGAAAGATATTTTTCCTCTGGATTTTGATGCAACAATTATTCAGAGGGCTAATTTTGTAATTAACTTTTTAACCAAATAGACGTTTTTAAATGGACCCAGATTGACTTACCTATTACTACAACTCATCAGGCCAAGAGAGAGGAGGTTGGCAAAATAAAACCAGGGTTGCTAAATGCTCAAGATTTTAATCATACATGCAAAGATAGAGTTGCCAAAAAAGAAGATAAAATTCATATACATTTTTAAAATGACAGAAAACTAATAGAATAACAAATGGAATTATGAAGATTTTAAAATCAAAGTAGATGCTACTCAGCTCCACCCAGTAGAGAGGATTGCTTACAATTATTCATGGGAGGGCAACTTTGCAGTGTTGTAATGGAGATAACATTTGAAAAGAGGGTGATATAATACCCCATATGATGAAAATAGAACTATGGGCTCAAGATGGGAAGAGCCATATATTACTCTAAAGGATTGTTCTCTAATAGGAACTAGGAGATTCATTTATTTTTAGGGTACTAAAAATGTTTGAAGTCAAAGGATCCCTCATAAGAAGAGACCAAAAGGAGTCAAAGACTCCAACTGGTATGACGTGGTTTCTTATTTTTTTCTTTTTCCTTCAGTGCTTTATCCGTTTTATATTTTGAAGATACATTGCCTGTTAAAAAAAGTTCTGTCACGGGTTTCCAAGTGGTTTTTCCTAGTTCTTGGTGTTCACCACCGAAAATAATTTCAGAATATACCATGTAAGCCAAGCAAGTGAAAGCTTTATCAAAGGTGAAAGAACACTCTCATGGGGGTGGGCTGGAAAAGAGCAGCTGCCCTGGAGAGGAAGGAGGTGATCTTGGAGCTTTTGGAGGCTTACTAATTGAAGAGAGGAATATTCAGAATAAAAGGGTTGGCTTTTACTAAAAATTTGTATAGTAATTCCTAAAATTGGGTTCTCTTCCATTTTACACTTTAAATGGTTGTCTCAGAACTGTCAGGGCAATTTCAAGGGCAGAGGAATCTTAAAACCACAATGTAAATGATACTGTAATTATCCAAAGTTCATCTAAGGTGGCAAAGACAACTGATAACTTTGCAAAGACCAGTACTTGCCTATGCTTGGCAGCCGTTTTAGGTAACTTCTACTTGAGAATTGCTTACTTTAACATCTATACCCATCATTCAAGCACCTTCAGCTAGTATCAGACATGTCTCCTCTCCTACTTTAACGTTTTCATGAATGATATTGAATTATTGGTATGTAGCAATCTGGTTTGTACTATAGAAAGTTCCTCTTTCTGGATTATTTTTTTCTCCAACATCATCATCTAATATTGGCATTTCAAGCCACACTACTTTTCCCTTTATAAGTGCTGCAAATACTGTGTCCATTATTTTATTTTCTACCTTTTAGAGTCACTTCATGTAAAATAAAATATTTATGCATATACAAAATGACTAGGGTTTTTTGTTCTCTTTTGATGGTTTTATAATTATGGCATATGTGTAGAAATATATGACATAATATTCTGGCATTATTTGACATCATGCCACTCTTGCAATAGTTATCATTCTTACTGCTTTAGTTCATGGTTAGAGGTGGTAAAATATAACAGTATGATGGCGCCCAGGTATGAATGATGAATGTGAAGATGGGATAATGCATCAGAAAATATCAAATGAGACGGTCCCCTCCACAACACCTTCTAAAGGGGTCACAGTGGGAAAAAAAAAAAAAAAAATGTTGTCTCCAAGAAGATATAGTGAGTGTTGAGAGTTTGGGGTATGGGAAAATATTATTGATTTTGCATCCTACAACTTTCCTGAATTTATTTAAGAGGTTTTGGTGATATCTTTAGTGTTTTCTACCTTTAAGGATCATACCTTCTGCAAACAAGGAAATGCCACTCTTACTTCTGAGCTAGATGATTTTTATTTCTTCTTCTTTCCTAATAGTTGGAACTTCTATTATTATTTTGAATCAAAGTGGTGACAGTGGACATCTTTGCCTTGTTCCAGATATTAGAGAAAAATTTTTACTCCGTCAATTAAAATGTTAACAACACGTTTATTCTGCTTGCCTAAGTATCTATAGTTCAGGCTGGATCATTTAAAAGGTCATTATGTAGCAGAGCATCAGTAAAAAGGGCATTATGTACATTCTAATTTTATAACTCAAAGCTATATAGACCAAAAGATGGTACTGTTAACTGCTTATTAATTTTTTATTTAAAATGTATCATAAGATGTTGAAAAGGAATAAATAGGATTAATCTTCAATGCAAATAATATAATTTGCATGTTTAATAAATAATATATTTTTATCTATTTATTTTGAATTGAGAGAATTGATACTACTTTTGATTTAATTGCTCCCACACTTGCCAAAAGGCATAAGTACTTAGATACACCCTTATATTTTTATTACAACCTTTACTGTTTGATTGAAAGAATGTCTTTTTGTTCTAGAATTTTATAATTATAACCACTCTTCCATTTCACCTTCTTTTTTGACCCTAATACAGAGCTGTATTTTTCTTTAACTCAGTAAACAAGACTAATTATCAACCAATATTATATTATATTAGCCTTAAAAGCAAAGTAACATTTAATTATACTAAGTACTAATAAAATAGAGAAGACATAAAGTGTATGATACGAAGATGACTTGCATGGTACATAGGATTCATCTTTAGTTGGTATTTTAATCAGCATTACATAAAATTAGTCAAAGAAATAATTAAAAAGTAATCAATCTTAACTATGTGCTCCCAGTGCAGTTTCCCAGGAATGGAAGAAAAAGTATCCAATGTACTCAGCCCTACTATGAAGCTAAACTATAGCTTTCACATGAAGGCTAGGGTTGGGCCACATCTATGGTACATATTTTTATCTATAATAAAAAAAAATAAATTAACAAAAAAAAAAAAGATATATTATTAAAATATTACGAATAGAAAGTTGAGAATCACTTGGAACTATCTATCTCCAGACATACTAACTGAAATAAATGCACATCTTATGCATGAATCTGATTTTAATAAGTTATTTTGTTACTCTCAGCCAAACATGCTAACAAATTAAATTATTAAAAAATTCATTCTTTTAAAATGATTTGGGTGCCAGAACAAATAGATGTGCTCTGCTTGTGCAAAACAAAATTGAAGAGATGCTTGATAAATGTCTTTGAAACTTTTATATAACAGAAAATTCATGCTTTGTTAGTACACTGATTTCAAAATATTACCTTATACTTCCTATACTTCCATTTCAATAACCATAGCTTCCAAAAACATGACCACAGTGTGAATTTTTGCATAATTTGCCATGCTTAAAGTCCTAAACTCTGATATCCTTTCCTCTTACATTTGCATTTCATTCAGTTCCTACTTTTGGGAGGCTTTGAGTACACTGAGCACAATTATCTTCAAAACTATTATTGTGGTCCTGTTTACATTTCCTTCCCTATGCAATCTGTCTAATACTAACCAACGATACCATTGCTATTCCTCTACACTTAGTTTCTTTTGTTTTTTTTTTTTCCTTGCTGTATACAATCAACAAAACACCGATTCATTTATCATAGAATCCATTCAGCCTATGGATATATGCATCTGATCGCTGCTGGAGAAAAGTTTGCAGCTGTATAGACTGACTCATTATCAATCATTTAAAAATGTCCAGCAATTCTTTACAGCTCAACTAATTGTTTCATTTCCTAAACTATAGAGAGAGAGAGAGAGAGAGAGAGAGAGAGAGAGAGAGAGAGAGAGAAATGATTAAAAGCACAAACTCTAGAGCTAGACTTCTTGGTGTTCAATCTGCTCTGCCACGGTGATACAGGGATTCTCCCATTCAGGGCTGGACAAGGACCCCCATTTTCTATGCCTGGATAAACTCAGAAATCATCACATCTCTAGGCACAAATAGGCTCTTTCCAGGCCGCATTCTATGGGCTCAAGCAAGGTCACAAACAAAGCAGCCTGATGGGTATCTCATCTCAGCAGGTTCCCCCTGGTGTAGAAAGCACACACACTAATGCCTTGCCTGGTGTAAGAACTGCATGGACCACATTCCTTTGTTTATTTTAGGATTATTTTGTGCCTGCAGACTCCTGGTCAGTTTGTGACATGTTCTGGACATAGAGTCCCAAAATGCCCTGCCTGTGGCATAGGAAAAGCAGTATACAGTATACTGCTACAGTATGAGTAATATAAGCAGTATACCCCTAGACAGATGGCCCACACAGGCTTCCCATTTGGGTCCACTAGCCCCCCTATTGCTAGAAGTTTTGTTCCCCCTCTTTACCTTATCTATTTCTTTATCTATCAGGAAATCCTGTGCTTTTGCTTAGTCACATGGCCTGTGGTTTCATTTTTCAAACCTTGAGATTAAGGACCAGATACAAAGAAATTCTGGCTACCATGGCATAATTTTAAGCAAATTGCTACCTTTATATGCCTTGGTTTCCTCACTTAGAAAATAAAAAACCAGTAATATCTAAGTAAAGGAATAAAAGTAAAAATAAAGTGTTCAGAAATGTTTGGCACATAATCAGTTCTTTGTAAGCGTTAGCACTCATTTTTTTGAGCATTTTCCAGATATGTAAATTAAAAATTTATTTAGAATAAGCTGTACAGTTCAGAATTGATATGCTACAATTGATATTGGTACAATTCATATATGGCATGATATTAATGTCTTATATTCTTTCTAACATACAGGCTCATGTTCTACATTTCCAGCTCATGTTCTAAAAGTTCTGTTTCAACTTCGGTCATCTTGTTCATTTTTTTCTATTTTTTTTTTTTTTTTTTTTTTTTTTTGAGACAGACTCTCCCTCTGTCACCTGGATAGAGTGCCATGGCTTGATAGCTCACAAAAACCCAAACTCTTAGGCTCAAGGGAGCCTCGGCATCTCAAGTAGCTGGGACTACAGGTGCCTGGCACCACATCCAGCTAGTTTTGGTCGGGTCCCGCCCCCAGAGCAGCATCTGCTGAGACCTGTGGAAACTGGTGGAGATCGACTGAAGAAATATGGAGTTAGAAGCAAAGGTAAAGAAAAACAAGAGACATAGAGTAGAATTAAAAGTGGGAGTTCAGGAATCCATCGCAGGTCATGTGATTCCAGCAATGGCCCAGAGTGTTTGCTACACTCTGACTTTATTGAAGTTTATTTGCCCAGAGGATAAGATGAAGAAGGGAACAAAGACATCAGCAGTTTTTCAGATTGATCATATCATCTCGGATTGTTATTATTATTAACCTTAAGGGTAGGCTTCAGAAATCTGAAATCTGAGCCTTGTATTTGGAGAGCCTTCTGCTTGAGGCCACACACACAAATGTCTAGGGAGGTGTTAAGCTCCACTAGTTCTCTGTGGAATAAAACAGCCGCCACCATTCTTAAACTCCTCTGAGGAAAGGATGCGAGGGAGGCATTTTCTTCCCATCACCACCACAGAGGATTTTCCTCTGCAATAAGGGATATAAGCTCTTCTGCCCATATCTCAGACCTCTAGCTACTCCCTTTGTCTCTGCCCCAGACAAATGCAAATCTCCACAAAGGGTATCTGCTTTGCCAGTTTATTGAGCAGGAAACACCTTAAGAGGTGTATCTTTCCTAGGACTTGCTATAATCTCTTCTATGGCCATTATTCTCCTCAGAGTGCGCACAGACTCAGCAGGGTGTTTGTAATCTGTATCCCCAACAGGCTAGAATTTCAAAAAAGGCAAGAAGCTTGCTAGCAATGACTAGCTTAAATGTAAACTAGCTGACTTTTCTTTGTTCCAACTCACTCAGCTCACTTTCTAGTTTTCCTCTTTTTCTGGGAGTGCTTTCCTTTGCCAGGAATGGAGTCTTCAGTCCCCATTCTCCCAGCTTTTTTTTCTATTTTTAGTAGAGATAGGGTCTCACTCTTGCTCAAGCTGATCTCAAACTCTTGAACTCAGGTAATCCACTTGTCTCAGCCTCCCAGAGTGCTAGGATTTTAGAAGAACTACCACGCTCAGCACCATCTTGTCTATTTTAAATGAATTTCTCTTTCTAAATAATTAGGTATGTGTATAATTTCATTAAAAATTAACTCTATGGATTTCATATACTTTTCCTATTTTAAAAATCCTATCTGTACTTATTTCTACCTTTACCACTTTCTATCCAGTTTCCATAGTGAGAAGGGTTATTTCTCTTGTTGAAAAAATTATTTGTCTATATTTTCCCCACCTTTTCCTGCTAGGTATCAACTCTACAGTGCTAGTACTGAAGGGGAGGAAGAGTTAATGCTACTCCCTATCTCCAAGGGTTAAGCCTCATGGTTTTAACTATGTCATAATGATTTGTTATGCTCACCTAGGTCTAAACCAATGTAGTGATCTAACTCAGGCAAATAATATCCTAGAGAAAATAACTTCTCTAAATGCTCAAAACCAATCTCTATATCCTTCTGAAATATACAGTTACACACTCACGGAGATACTTTATCATCTTGAGGGAAAATTGTCTTATCATAAGCCTGATGTTGTAGAAGCCAGAGGAACAAAATCAAAGGACAGTGAGACCTTGATGATGCAGATGAAATACTGAATCAAACCAACCTGAAATATGTACCTCTCTCTGAACCATTTAGTTATGCACACCAACAAATTCTATTTATATTTAATCTATTTCAAATTAAATTTTCATTACATAAAGTATCCTAACTTATGACAGAGCTACACATGGGATTGTTTCTCTAAAATAACTACAATATGTGAGATTGATTTCATTGGCTAAAATTTTCCTAAGTGGTTTAATTCATGATTCTGTGATGAATTTAACTAGATGAAAATTTTCAATGATTTAATATTAGGTAAGAGATGTTTTTAGTTTTTGTTTTTGAGACAAGGTCTTGATACAGGGTTCCACCATTCAAGGCTGGACAAGGGAGTCCAGTTTTCCTAAGCCTGGATAATTTCATGAAGGAAAGGCCCTGAATTTTTGCCCTGAGCTCCAAGGACTCCATTCATTAATTTGTCAATATGCTCATTAACACCAAGTCCTGGCCAAATGTAATTCTCAAGACCTTATACCCCTAGACAGAAGGACCCATCCACAGACTTCCCACTTGAGTCTTTCCCGTCTGCCAGAAGCTCTATTGCTTTTTATTCCTTCTATATTCCTTTCTGTCTAATAAATCCTATCTTACCACTGATCTGTGGTCCATGACTTCATTCTTCGAATTCCTGAGACCAAGGACCTACTGCAAAAAGAAATTCTAGTAACAGTCTCTCTCTATCAGCCCTGCAGCCTCCTCAAACTCCAGTGCTCAAAATTCTCAAGTGATCCTCCCACCGAAGCCAGAAAAATGAACTGAAAGATGGAGTCTGAGAAGCTAAGCTGAAGCAGTACAGCTGACCTAGTCTGCTTAGCCTTCCCCCTCCAATTCGTCCCTGATCTAGTTAAGGTTTCTCCATGATTGTGAGGATGGTTGTCTCAGGAGACTTGAGGAAGAAGTCACACACAGATGATAGATATCATGATATTGGTAGAGTAAAGGTTAATTTGATGATATGATATTTTCTTGAAAAATTCTATTAGATATTCTGTTAAAGTGAAAATTACCTTTCTGTTGTTTAAACACTTTAGAATGTTTAACAATTCATTCATTGTTAGAATAAATACTATTTTGATGTTACTTCCTATGATAAAGTTAAAATTTTTTAGATTTGTTTCCTTGTATTTCATTATAAAATTCCTAGAATTGTAACTGAGATAGAACAGTCCTTGAGAGACTATTGTTGCTATTCTCCAGAATTACTGGCTTTCTGATAATAAAGCTCATTGGACCCAGTCCCCATCTTTGTATTTGGCTGACAGTAACAGGAAGCTGGATCCTCTTCATCTGGTAACATCACCTCAGCGTCCCTTGCAAAAGGGATTATAGCATGAACAATTGCATTGAGTTTTTCTCAATATTTTATACCATCTCATATCTGATCTTTTTTAAGAGGCCACAGCTTTAGAGTCTTACAAGTAATTTATCAGTAATCTAAAGGATGTAGGTAATACCATGTCATAGGCACAAGTGAAACAAGATGAGGTGTAGTTATGCTGATGCAGCTCTTTACCTACTTTCTGGTAACATCAGGGGGATAGTTTAACATATAAGGTATCTAAAACCTAAATGTGGATGTGTTACATACACACAACAGAATAGATTTTACTCATAAACATCTCCATTTCATGTTCAAATTATTGTATATTCTAATGTTTTCTGGGGAGTATGCCCATAAATCAAAGATTACTGATTTATTTACTCTACGTAGATTCATATCCTGTTGAATAGGTAAAAACCTCCTGCTATCCAAGAAATCTGCAATTAATGTATTTAAAATAAGCTTTCATAAAACATTCTTCCTTTTTTGCACCATGAGGAATCCTCCCAACTCCTGACTAAGAGAAAGGATTGATTGCAAGCTTGCTAATAACTGTTAAGAAAAAAATAAAAATTTCAACATCCCCAAACACTCATTATGGATAAAGTATAATCTAAGCCTACAAACTGAGTCCCCAAAGCACTGCCATCTCTCCCCATTGAAGTACAGGGATTCTCTTAAAAATGGGGCTTAGAGAAGGACTAATCAGGGCGTTTTTGGTTAATAGGGTTTGGGAAAGAGAAAGGAAGTAGGACTGGCATAGTGGTCTTGTTATATCTATAAGCCTTATATTGGTAAATGCCATAAGGGAGAATAGATGGTAAATATTTTTATTCAAACCTTTAAGGGTATCTTACTCTCAGCAAATCCTTCCTGAAGGAGTAGGTAGGACTTAGATGCATTTAATGGAGAGTCTTTACAGATTTCTAACATCCCACCAACACACACACAGACAACCTTGTGGCATTATTCCCTTTTGCCTGCAGGTGTCTCAAAATTTGACAAAGAAATATATTTGGGGTAAAATGTTTTTTATTTTCTTAAGGCATATATATATATATATATATATATATATCCTTCAATATATATAGACTCTTATAAAAACAGTGCCTATCCATTATAACCCTAGAGTTGTCAACCAAATAAACTCTTAAATGTCCATCACTATTTTATATCCAGAGATGCAAATCAAAGCAGAGATAAGATCTCTCTTCTACCCATCCTGAGAAGAACTCAACACTATTTCCTCTACAGTTTTTGAATATTCATCTTATGTAGATGTACTGAACAACCAATGGAATTGGTATTCATAAAAATAACATCAATTGCCTCACTGCTCACCTCTTTCACTCCTTCCTCTATTTTTCTGTATGGTCTTTTCCCTTCAAATGTGAAATTCTCAAACACTTTTGCAGAAGGCCAAGTCACAACAAATACTTTGTGGGCTGTGATCTTCCCAGACAATTTCTCAAATTTTCACTTTGTAAAGTTCAATTCATTATGTCTCTCATTTTCAGTCACATATTATTTAAGTTCACATAACCATTTTTCCACCCCCATACATAAAAATATAATACTTTTTTTAAGAGAATTTTGTTGTTGTTGTTGTTCCAGTTTTTTGCCAGGGCTGGGTTTGAACCTACCACCTCTGGTATATGGGGCCGGCACCCTACTCCTTTGAGCTACAGGCGCAGCCCAATTTTCAGAGAATTTTCTAAACTTTACATCAAGAAGACCAATATGGATCTACTAACCAAGTGAGAAGAATATCAAATATTTGGCTAAGATTATATTTTCATGACACTACTAATTGAGATTTAATTTTATTGAAATAACAGTTAGTACTTTGATATATCAAATATCTGATAACTTAAAGATAGGGAGGAATGCTTTTCTCCTGAATTGTTGTTTTGATCATTTAGAATAATAAAGATTAATCTTTAGTCTCAAATGTAACTGACAATTTGCTCATGAAAGGAACTAAAATATTTCATCTCAGAAATATGCACCTTATTTATCTAAATAAGAGACAGAGTCTAAATCTGTTGACCCAGGCTTGTAACCCCTGCCATGGCATTAGCCTAATACAAAGCAACCTGAAACTAGTGGATTCAAGCAATCCTCCTGCCTCAGCCTCCCAAGTACCTGGCATCATAGGCACCCCCCACAACACCTGGCTGACTTTTCCATTTTTTGTAAAGAAAGGATCTCACACTACTGAGCTTCAAGTGATCCTCCTGCTTTGGCCTCTCAGAGTGCTAGGAATACAAGTGTGAGCAAACACATCCCACTTTATGCAATTCTTTGTCATATTTCAAGATAGCCATACTATCTAGAAATAAGAATAGCTAAATGCTGTCTTTTGTATGGGGGACTTTTATCTGCAGAAGAAATAAAATGAAGTAAACCAAAATGCAAATAGGCTTTCACTGAACATCCCTCCCCCCAACATCCATGTTTAACAAAGATTAGAACCTGCCATCTTTAAAGGTGTGACAGAAAAATTTAGCACTAGTTCCTGCTGTTTCTGTAGGATGGCATATGAGGGGTTTCTTCCGCAGCAGTACTGCCTCTATTAGCCAGGCTTTCCTGTTCTCTCCCGTCCATAACCTGTTTTGTCACTATAACCTGTTCTGACATGCTTCTGAACCCCAGTTCTTTCTGTAATTTGAAGAAGGTATAAAAGCATCAACCATTTTGTCTGCCTTTAAGATTTTTTTTTATATTTTGTACAACTCCCATGCACACATGTGCATATAATTAAACTCCTATGCCTTTTTTTTCTCTGTTAATCTGTGTATTATCAGTTTCTTTTATAGGATAACATTATTAAACTCCAAGAAAATATTTTAACTTCCTTACACTTGTTTCATTGCTTGCCTGTTTTATTTTCCCTTCTGTCAAAATAATATAAAATGTTTTTTAAGAATTCAAGAAAATATGGCCAGGTATGATGGCTCACACCTATAATCTACACAGCACTCTGGTAGGCCAAGGTGGGAGGATCACTTGAGCTCAGGAGTTCGAGATAAGTCTGAGCAAGAGTAAGACCTTGTCTCTACTAGTAGAAAAATTAGCTGAGCATCATGGAAGGTGCCTGTGGTTCCAGCTATGTAGGAGGCTGAGGCAACAGGATCTCTTGAGCCCAAGAGTCTGAGGTTGCTAGGAGCTAAGCTGATGCCATGAGACTCTAGCTTGGGGCAACAGAGTAAGACTCTGTTCAAAAAAAAAAAAAAAAAAAAAAAATCAAGAAAATAGGTTTTTGCTTGAGTTAAATAAGCATAGATTATTTAATATTTTTCAGTCTTCTTATTGTTACTACACATATATTATGTATATCCTAAGTGCAGTTATCATGTAATACCTCTGATACTGAATGTTCGGTACTTGCCCCACAGCCAAGGAAAGAACAAGAAAAAGTGGTTTGAAGAGAAGAACAGAGAAGCTTATTAATTTGCCAGCAAATAAAGAGGTTGTCAGAGTCTTATTTTAAAGTACCAATGTCCTAACGATAAGCAGAAATATAGAGCTTTTAAAGGGGGTGTGGGATTTCAGCTTCAGCCTATTACTATTAAATTATATTTTTATATTTGATGGTTCAGATCAATCCCATCTCTGGTAAAGATAATCTTGTGATCATTGTCAGAAAAATTCCATCAGGTCATCTCCTTTGATGATAAAAAAAAAAAAAAAAAAAAAACCTCCCCTGCTCCTCTAATTACTGACCTCAGGCAGGAATGCAGGTTTTAATTCTCAGAAAGGGAGAGGAGATATTAAAGAGACAGCTTGTAAAATATTTTTTTTTCTTTTTTTTTTTATAGCTTTACCTCTGCTACAGCTCTACATTTGTTTAATCCTCCAAGATACTACTACTAAACACAGTATCTGAGTTCTGTGAATTGACAGAAATGGAAAGAAAAGAAAATATAGCCAATAAATGTCAGCAATCCCAGTTGATTTCAACATCCCTTGCATTTATTTTTTGACTTATGATTGAATTGAAATTCTAAAATTGTATCCTGCCTCATGACCAAATTTCAATGATCCTTGTATGTTTTGTTGTAGTGGTTATTGTTGTTTTTATTGAGAAAGAGTCTCACTTTATCACCCTTGGTAGAGTACTGTGACATCATAGCTCACAGCAACCTCAAATTCCTGGGCTCAAATGATCCTCTTGCTTCAGCCTCCAAAGTAGCTGGACTACAGGCACCTGCCACAAAACCCGATTAGCTTTTTAGAGATGGGATCTTGCACATGCTCAGGCTGGTCTCAAACTCCTGAGCTCAAGCAATCCACCCACCTCAGCCACCTATATGGTTTTTTAATCCTCTCTCTTAACTACTTGACCTAACTAACAACTTGGGTTGTTTCCCAGAAATGGTGAATTTTCTGTAAGACAAAGGAATTGAGATTCTTAAAACTTCTGGGCAAATTTCCTAACCCTAAGAATCCCATTCCCCATAACCTGCCCCCAAATGTATTGTTGTGGGTCAGAGGTACCTGTTCCCTGAAGCCAGTTTATCTGGCTTCATTACTCAGCTGAACTAGAAAGTTCAACTGAGACACAGTGGGACTCAAAAACAGAGTGGAAACTGAAAATAAAACAAGAGCAGCACAGGCTGTGTAAATAGAAAGCAACCTATACAAGCTTCAGGGTAACAAAGAGAAATTTCATTTAAGAACAAAGAGAAAGTTTAGAGTACTTCTAAGAGGGTTGGAAGTGGGTCCCTCTCATGAATGAGCAGAGGTGAGAGAGACTGAGATGCAAAGTCCTGCAGGCTTGTTAATACCCTCTTTATCTCTGAAATTGGTTGCAACTCTTTTATTGGCCTCTGTGCACCTCTAGACATTATTACCTTTTTCTATTAATTATTCATTGTTATCTTTTTCAATAGATCATCAGTTACCTGGGATACCTCATACCCACATCACTCCCCCTCCTCCTGTTTTTTAGCAAGAGTTGCTGAGTGGTAAAATGTTCCTATGGCCCCTCCCATCTTCTTTGTTCAGCAGGACAGGATTTCCTCCCATCCCTATTAAAGCTCCTTTCTTAGTATCCCTATGATTATTTGATTTTTATTATCTAACTAATATATGAAAACTTGGTTTTCATAAAAAATAAGCAGGGAAGTTAAGTATGAAAGTTAGCAATATTTTTTAAAACAGTGAGTTGAAAGAAATTAGAAATATCTTTACCCTCAAATATGACATTTTAACATTCTGGAATGACCTTTCCCACCACCTTCATCCTCAATTCTCCCTAAATCTTTGAAGTTTCTTCATCTGGACCCGTCTGGAAGAACAATTGTCCTTTCTTCCCCACTGAGTAAGACATGGTGTATACCACATCTGAACAAAACAATTTTTAAGAAATAATGTCTTGTCTCTTATACTCATTTAAATTTCAAAAGGAAAAGTATTTACAAGTTAATCTTCCTCTCCATCTATTCATCCTCCCTGGTAGTTCTCTGTTATCCCTCAACAGAATTCCTCTTTTCTTCCATTCATACCACATTTTACAAGAAAGGTAGATAAGCTGATGCACCCCATTGGGGAGTTAAATCTCATTTTCCAGGGGTTTCAAGTAAACACATTACATGTATTTGATTCCTTTTAATTTATTAACCTGATTTATTGTGAGTTGATTTTTCAGCATACCTTCTGTGCTGAAAGTTTTGCCTTTCCCCCCACAGAGTTAAAAAAAGTATAATTGGCCACTCACAGAAAATCATTATAAAATGTGGTAGGCAACTATGAAAACCTTGAAGAGAGACATATTGCAGAGAGCTATATTTAGTAGAGAGACCATAGCTCTCCATATATAAAAGGTATGTTATGTATTTTTGTGTTACAATACATGTACTTAATAACATTGAACTTTTACATTACTTCTTTTTTTTTTTGTGAGCATGGCATATCTTTTCATTTATTTGGGTCCATTGTAGTTCACAATGTACAATTTTCAGACATAGTTTATTAAATTTATCCCTAAGATTTTTGTCTCTGTGGCTATTGTAAGGGGTGTTTTTTATTTTTAGATTCTAATTTATAATTGTTGTTAGTATATGGAAGTACAATTAACTTCTGTGTAATATTAACTTTGTGTACTATAAACTGGTTAAATTTACTTTTTTGTTTCAGTATATCTTTTGTAGATTATTAGAGATTTTCTATGTACATAATCATGCTTTGTATAGATAAAAGAGTTTCATTTTCTCTTTTGCCATCTTCATTACTTTGTTGTTTTTTTTAATTTAATTTAATTTTTTAATTAAATCATAGCTTGTACATTGATAGGATCATGGGGCATCATACACTAGTTTCACAGACTGGTTGACACGTTTATATCACACTGGTTAACATACCTTCCTGGCAATTTCACAGTTACTGTGTTAAAACATTTACATTCCACATTTACTAAGTTTCATATATACCATTGTAAGATGCACCACAAGTGTATTCTCACCAATCTGCCTCCTTCCACCCACCTCTCCCCTCCCTCCCCTCCCTTTCCCCCTTCCCCCTATTCCTAGGTTGCAAATGGGTTACAGCATTCATGTGAAAGCCCTAAATTAGTTTCATAGTAGGGGTGAGTACATTGGACACTTTTTCTTCCATTCTTGGGATACTTTACTAAGAAGAATATGTTCCAGCTCCATCCATGGAAACACAAAGGAGGTAAAGTCTCCATCTTTCTTTAAGGCTGCATAATATTCCATGGTGTACATATACCACAATTTATTAATCCATTCGTGGATCAATGGGCACTTGGGTTTTTTCCATGACTTAGCAATTGTGAGTAGGGCTGCAATAAATATTCTGGTACAAATATCTTTGTTGCGATATGATTTTTGGTCTTCTGGGTATATGCCCCGTAGAAGAATTACAGGATTGAATGGTAGGTCTACTTTTAGATCTTTAAGTGTTCTCCATATATCTTTCCAAAAGGAATGTATTAATTTACATTCCCACCAGCAGTGTAAAAGTGTTTCCTTTTCTCCACATCCACGCCAACATCTCTGGTCTTGGGATTTTGTGATATAGGCTAGTCT